>WAAG01060336.1:20604-43279 GCA_013390105.1 Tichodroma muraria | reverse complement strand
ACACCGCTCCCCCCGCTGGCACTGCACCCCCCCGCCTCTGCACACACCCGGACCGGCACGGGGGGTCCGCACCGTCCCCGAGTGCAGCGCAGCGCGGCTCCCCCGGCTTGCATACCCCGCGGGCACGGCGTTTTCCCCCGGCACGGCGTCACTCCCCCTCTCCGGGACGCCCGCGGGCTCTGCACCCCCCGGGAACACCCCTCGGCAGCTCACACCTGCTACGCGCTTCATCTCCCCTCCACACTTCACCGTACCCCAAGGCTCTGCTGCACCACCAGGTGATGCCCAGGGATGCTCCCCAGCCCAGCCTGGCACCCCACGGGAAATGTCACAAAAGAGGGACCACAGTCTTGGGAGCAACGTGGGTCACCTGTGGGGCCCCACCTTACTGCCATACACGGCGGTCTGGCCTCAAGGTACCCCATGCTCAGCCACACTGGCCTCTCCCAGGGGATGCGGCCGCAGGATGTGGCCCCTTCCCTCTCTGTCCCCTCCCTGCACCCTGCCGAGGTGCCCACAAGCAGTGCTGCCGTCTCCAGTGGGCAGTTGCAATGTGGGCAAGGGGCAAAGGTCAAAGAAGGTTGAGGCTGTACTGGGGTGCCCATGGTGCTCCCCAGTCCCTGTGACAGCCAAAGCCTGTGGCAGCTGTGCCGAGCAGCCCTGTCCACAGCAGCAGGGGCCGGGGAGTTGCTCCCAGCATCGTGCAGCAATAATTCCATTAGCGGCATCAGGAACAATTAACAACTGCTCTGATGCCTTCAAGAGCTGAAGCGCGTGTGAAGCCAGCGCAGCTCTCCCGGGTGGCACCAGCTGCGTTGTGGCCTCCTTCCACCCCAGCGCAATGCTGGCAGTGCCAGGCAGAGCCGAGCCCACCGCAGGCACCGCTCTGGGACGAGGCCAGAGCCATCTCCCATCATCACACACCTCCCAAGACCTCCTGTGCCAATGCAGTCCTGGACCAGCCATGCACACAGATAGGGCAGCGATTGCGGAGTGACACCTGTGGGTGACCATTTTCATCCCACTGTGCTGCCCCAGGCAGATCCACAAGCCCTGGGACATCTGCTTGGACATTGGTGGGGGCCAGTGGCAGAGGAGACCCCCAGCCCCTGTAAGCAGAGCTCTGGCGCAGCAATAACAACCCTCCTTCAGGCTGGCTCGTTATTACTGATGGCATTTGCATGGAAACAGGATGTTTTTACTCCTTGCGGCTCCATCTGCTCCTGCTGAAGTCACCGCTCTGCACATGAGCTCCGGGGGGCTGCCATGGGAACAGGGGCGGGCTCCCCCGCAGCGCCGGGACCCCCAGCTCAGGCTCCTACAGTGGCTAACCCCCCCTGGCAAGCAGCAGGGCAGGGCAAGCTGGGGGTACCCAGTGCAGATGACACCTGAGGTGGGCACCCAGCACTGGGGCAGCGCGGTGAGGAGGGTGCTGGGAGTCCCAAGTGTGATGCCAGCCCCATCTGCTCCTTGCACCTCTCTCCTGGGATGGCTTCCAGTTCCTGCTCCTGGCACTGTGTTGGCAGTGCCAGCAACAACAGTCCCACCCCCTGGGCATCCTCCCTGTCGCCGTGCCCAGCTGGGGGTGCCAGTGGTGCCCAGTTGAACCTCAGCTTCCCTCGCCATGTGATGGTGCTGTTCGGTGCCACAGAGGTGCCATGCCAAGGCTGTGTGGTGTCACCCTGCATGTCCCTCCTGTGCTGCGGGCCAGCACGGCTGGGTCATCAGCGGAGAAGTGGCAGGGTGCACTGACGAATGAATAAACTCTAATTAATACAGATTGAGGAGATCACTTTTAATTCTGCTTGCTTTCCCTCTTGCTGAGGAGAAACTGAGGGGATGGATGAGCCAGATCCTGCTCTACAGCTGCCAGAGCCCGGAGTCCTGCTGCCAAAGGTCAATGTCTGCCTGGCTCATGCCCATGGAGGCATCTGGGACCCCTGACCACCTGCCAGGGTGGTGTGAGGGGCTGCAGCACATGGGGAGCCACGAGAATGAGTCTTTGAGGAGGAGATTGCTGTGCCTGGCTGGCCCAGTGCCTTCAACCCCATATACTCAGCATCTGGGTGTCCTGCGAGCCCCAGGGGGATGCCAGAAACACCAGTCCCACTGGGTGCTGTAAATGGATTATTACTCAGAGTAATTAAGGTGGAATTAAAAATTAATTCTCCTCTCCAGTGTTCTGTGGTCATGGCTCAGCCACGTGCTGCAGCCATTGTGCCAGGGCTTTCTTCTGAAAAAGACTGGATTAAGGTGGAGGTGGAGGGAGGGCATCACCTGGTGAGCAGTGGTACACCCAGGCTCTGTGGGCTGCAGCTGACAGCTCCCTGGGGATGCCACCTCCCTGGCACTGCTCACCTCTCACCACATGCCCCAGGTGCCACTTTTGTCTGGGCCAGCTGGGGTGAGGCAGCTCCCATCAGCACAGAGCCTGGCAAGCCCCTGCCTGTGCGGTGCCCAACCTCCTGCCCAGCCCTGGCAGCCACGGGCAAGGCCAGCCCTGAGATTTTCTAAACTGCCATCAAATATTTAAGTAGATATTTGAGCTCATGTATAATGGATTGCCCGTGCGCTGCCTCCCTATCCATTTGTGGTATTTAAGGAAGCCGAATATTAAACACCATTGTATTAGCAAAACCTCGCCTGCTTAATTGAGTTACAAACAGGGAAGGTGCTGACGGATAAACAATGCATAATGCAGGGACCCGTGGCAGGATGTGGCTGCCCTGGTGCCAGGCAGGAACTGGGCTGTGCAGGGCACAGGACAAGAGGGTGCTCCAGTGGGAAGGGGACACTGGTGCTGATGGTGTCACTGGCACAGCCAAAGGTGTGAGGAACACGTGTGCATAACAGAAAGGTGACAGAGCATGGCACAGCACGGCATGGCATGGGACAGCTCGGCTTGGGATAACGTGGCACAGTGTGGGATATCCGAGGTGTCATCCTGCACAGGAATGCTCAGTAATGGAGCCAGCGAGAACAACCCCAGCCACACAAGGAGCAGAAAGATTATGAAAATGAAAAGTAAATAAATATGGATGTTGAGGACCTAATTCTGATAAGAGGATTTTCAAAATTAGCCATTTGCAAGAGTAGATTAACGGCGCGCGGTGCTGGGGGTGGGAAGGGCTCCTTTAGGATTTGCAACAAAGCCCATTGGGCAAAGCCTGTTCCATGTAGCCTCCAGCACCCACAGAGTCACTCCCCACTTTTTGAGGAGATGGATTTGCTGCTGCTGTGGGTGAAAATGAGGTGGCCAGAAGCACAGCATGGTGCCACCCTGCACACACAAGTTCTGCAGACACAGTACCAGGACTTCACCACAGAGAACTGGCATCTGGCAGCACTGGGATGCAGACACTGGCACCCAGGACAACAGGAGAGTGGACACGGTGCTGGCATGCAGCTTGGGGCCCTCAAGGGTGTCCCTGGCACCCCCAGCCTGGGCAGGGAGATGCTGCACCAGTGCCAGCGTGGGCGGGGACAGGGGGCAGTGGGATAAATAGGCAGAGAAGGCTCTGGACTGCACAACCCATGGGTGCCCCATGCCAAGCATTGTAGTGGATGCTCCTGGATGGAGCTAGCGCTGATGCCCCCCTAGGAGCACTGTGGGTGCTGGGGCAGGGGCACCTCTGTATGCTCTGGGTTGGGCAGGGGCAGGAGGCTGCTGGGGCTTGGAGAGGCTTTTCGCATCCCCTGGCTGGGATTTTCTATCCAGCCAGCCAAGCAGAAATCTCATTACAGACTGGCACAAAGGCAGTATCCCTGTCCCCATCTCTATCCCCACACCAGGCTGGGGGCTGGCACAGCTGTGGGCAATGTGAGGTCGTTCTGGGCATGGGCAGCTAGTGGGCTGCAAGTGGCCATTTGCTGCCCCCCAATCACCCCTTGTATCCCTCATGGGCCTGTCAGTTCCATCCCTAGCCTGACAGAGACCCCCACTTTGTGGTAGAGGTGGGTCTGAAGTGGGTACTGGCTCCTTGACATGTGCAGGGCACAGCCCCTGTGCTGGCAGGCAGGGTGCAGGCAGCCCAAGCACCCCCGTGCCGAGCACTCCCACAGCAGCAGCAGACAATTAATTAGCAGGGCGGTGGGAGAGCAGCCGGCGGAGCTGTGCGGGATCGATGGGCACATCGACCGCCCGGGAAACTCCAGCCCTCCCAGCCAGAGCTGTGGAGCTGTGGAGCTGTGGAGCTGCGGAGCACGCAAGGAGCCTGGCAGCCCCCGGCCCCGCAGAAGGGGGTGGCTGTGGGTGCAGCATCATCAGCCCCTTGCGGGGGCACACCAGGGTGCACAGGGCCAGGAGGGAAAGGACAGGCACGACGGCACTGCCACGTGCCCTGTGTCCCGGCAGCCTCAGGGCTGACACCTGCTCCCCTGTGAACCGGGAGAGTGGCTGAGCCCTGTGTCACGCTGGGAGGACGTGGGGGTGCTAATGTTCGGATGCATTCATGTTGAGGGAGGTGCAGGTCGGTCCCTCGGAGCTGGTGGCGTCCACTGTGGGAGCTGAGACAGAGAGGTGAGAGCAGGGGCAGTACCAGAGTCTCGGGGATAGTGTGGACACGGTGACTTGGGGAAGGAAGGCTCTGTGGGCATGTGCCAGCCGTCTGGGGGGCACTCAGGCCATGATACAGGACCAGCAGAACACACCCCAAAGGCGTGGTGGCGCTGCCTGCACAGCCCCGTGCTNCCGCCCACTCCCCCCGCCTGCCTCTGCCAAGCGAGAAGCGCCAGCCCGTCCCTGCGGGGAAGGAGAGTGCTCAGCCGTGTTGCAGAGCCTGGTATCCACCCAGATGAGAAGTGACAGCAAAGGACCCTTCTCAGGTACAGGCTCCCTGAGGCGCAGGGCAGGAGATACCGTCCCCGTCTTCTCTTCTTCTGCTGCTGGCACTGGGGACGACCCTGCAGGCACTTAACCACTTCCCCACCGTGCAAACCAGCTGTAGTTGGAGGGCAGCAGCCCAGCACCAGCAGTGCCATGCCTGCCTGTCCCAAGCTGCAAGAAACAGGACGGAGCAGGCAGAGCCCGAGCATGGGAGCAAGAACCAGAGGTGCAGCCCCTCTGCTGTGCCCCACTGTGTCCTGCCAGGCGTGGGAGTCCACGCCCGGCGGGTCCACAGGCCCCTCGCCTCACGCATCTCCCGCACCGGCTGCCGTCTCTGCCGGGAGGTTGTCATGGGAACGGTGCGCTGTAGGTACCCCTCACCCTGGGTACCCCTCCTTGCGTGCCACGGCAATTCTGAACGGAGGGTCGGCGCAGCTTGTGCCCTCTCCAGGGCCTGCCAGGGAGGGGATGGGGAGCTCCAGTCCGAGAACACATGGGAGTGCTGGCAGTAGCCAGGGACAGAGGTCCTCAGTGTACTCACATCTCTCCTGCAAGGCCCCGAGCCCCCCCGTAGCCCGTGGCTGGGTGACAGGGCAGGCAGGTGGGCTCCGGCACTGCGGGAACAGCGCGGCACAGCCTCAGCGCTGGCAGCCACACTGCCTGCCCACTCCCACGGTGAGCCAGCGCTGCCTGTTCTTCCCCAGCCCACGCACCCTGCACGGAGCCAGCAGCTCCTTCCCCAGTTATTTGGGGGATTTTAACCCTGCAGCGCTCACTGGGTGCAAAAATGGGTGCCTGCACCAGAGGTGAGCCAGGGACCAGAGGCAGGATCTGTCCTTGCTGCCAAAGCTGGCGGCTCAGAGAGAAGCTGGACTGGCAGTACCTGGCCATGGCTGCATGCCAGCTGCTGGCAAGGTGACCTGCATGGGTGGGCACCCAGCACCAGTGACTCACACACCCTGCATGGAAAGGGGGACACAGGAGCCCATCCCTGCAGCAGTGCAGCCCATCCCCATCCCTGCTGTGCCCCAGAGCAACTCCAGTCCCATATCCCCCATCACCCTTGTGCCACATGGATCCCTTGACCTGCACCTCCCAACCCCAGCAGACCCCGCAGCACTCCTGCCCCCCCCACGCCTGTCCTTGCAGGCCCCTCTGTCTGCCATACCTCCCACCCCCACCTCCAGCCCTGCCGCATGTCTGCTGCCATCTGCCTCTCCCTTTTGATTAGTATTAATTTTTAATTATTATTATTGACAGGGCTGCCAGCTCGGCTGCCAGCTGGGACAGCTGCCCAGCATGAGACAGGCCAGGGGCAGCCCTGGCACTGCTGTACTTGCTGTGTGGTTCCTGGCCACTGCTGTGCTCACCCAGGGGGTGACTTTGTACCACCCAGCACCCTCTGGCCCTCAGACAGGGACTGTGGGGTGCAAAAGTTGAGGATGAAGGTCATTGTGTCCCCAAAGGGCAGGCTCTGGGTGGGCACTGCCAGCCCCCCAGCCTGGCTGGGCTGCAGGGCTGATGGGAACCCATAAAGCCATGGAGATAAATGGTTCCTATTATTTTTCCAATCAAACAAAATCCCACTGTGGCTACATGAGAATGGTGATGAACCACAGCAGTGCAGCAGCCTCTGCACCCCCTCCTGCCCCAGTTAACCTTGGCCTTGTGATGTGATGGGGCAAGGGCACCCCATGAGCACAACACCCTTGCTGGGATAAGAGGACAAGGACAGCCTGGCTGTAGGGGGCCCAGCCCCAGCGCCAGGTGGGGGGCGATGACAGGGCCATGTGAGACAGAGCAGTAGGTTGAGGGGACAGAGGGACAGACAATCCCTGCCTCTCACACACTTGACACTGTCACTGCCGGGGAGGGGCATTAATGGTGTGTTTTAGGGGGTCTCAGCAACCCCTCCCCCAGCTTCAGCTTTGCCAGCCCCACCCGCGGCCCTGCCTGTCTCTCATTCTGGGGGGGTGGGGGGTCGGATGGGGTAGCGCTGTAACCCCACTTTAGGCAAGGGCCCAAACGTGGGCAAGGCAGGGCAGACAGGGACCCCCACCGCAAGCAGGGCAGGCTGCCATCGCTGCCGCGCCGGAGCTGGCCAAGGCCGGGCGAGCGGCACCATCGCGTGGCGAGGGACCGGCGGTACAGGCAGCGCAGGCAGCACCCGGGCAGCACGCCATGCCCGTGCGGGACCAGTGAGCAAGGCAGGCAGAGCCACCCCCTGATCCCCCGCTTGCAGCACCCTCAGTTTGGGGTGCTGCCCCCCCATATCGCATCCCCTCATCCCGGTCCTGCCGCCTGCAGGCTTCCCCAGCCCCGTTGCCCTCCCTAGCCGGGAGGGCAGTGCGGTGCTGCTGCCCTTGCACCCGCACAGAGAAATGACCTAAAGCCATCCCACGATGCAAGGACACGGGGACATGTCCTGACACACCGCCTGCCAGGGGTGAGCTCCTGTCTTCAGTCTCTAGTATCATATTTTGCCTGGAACAGGAGCAATATTGGGTGGTGGAGGGCCCTGCACTGCCCTTGGGGAGCTGCAAGGCTGATGTCCCTGGAGAAAGGCATCCGAGTCCCAGGGACACAGCTCTCTGCAGCCATGGCAGCATCCCAGGGTAGTGCAGAGCTCAGCAAGCTCAACCCCTTGGGCTGCACTGCAGGCAGTCGAGACCCTGGGTGACACAGCCACACCAGCTGCCTGTCAAGCTGTCACCAGACAGGTAACAACCAGCTCTAAGAGCAGAGAGTGGTCAATACTTCGTCCTTCTGCAGGACCAGGTCTCTGCAGAGCCTGTTTGCAGGCAGGGCAGCACTGAGCCATCACAGCAGGGGACAAGCAACCTGAGCTCACTCTGGCTCTGGGCTGGTGAGGTGGCACAGATGGGCTGGACATGTGGCTCTGGACAAGGTGCAGCCCTGGGCTGAGATGGAGCCTGGATGGTGCTGGAGAGAATGAAGGATACTCCTGGATGAGAGCTGCAGTGAAGGCAGAACTGCAGCTGCCACTGTCAGGAGGTGAGCAGACAGCTCCACCTCTAGAATCTGACTAGGCAGGGAAAAACAGATACAACAGTCAAACACGCAAATAAAAGATTAAAGGACAGAGTGTGGGGTGGTTCTGGAAGAGAGCATGGGGGGCCAGGACCACCAGAAGGCACAGCAGAAGACAGGAGCCATGGAAAGGAGGAGCCAGCAAAGTCTCAGGGCTCAAAAGACTCAGGCTGTGAACCTGCAGGTCTGGCACCAACAAAACCTTGGGAAGAAAATGAGCTTCATAGCACCTATGCTGCAAGTGTCTGTGGGAGGGGATGCAGCATGGGGACCATGCTGTGCTGCAGCCCAACACCCACCCTGCAGGGACACTGACAGCCCTCAGCAGGGAAACAGATCTTCCTGAGAAGGCACACCCATGTACCACAGATGTGCAGGAACTTGAGAGAAAAGTGGACCAGCTCCCCAGGCTGAGCTGACCCAGATGAGCTGGGCCTCAGGAGTCCCTCCCATGCCCAGGTTTGCAGGGCAGTGAGCTGTGCCCATGCCTTGGCCAGGGGAGGACAGAATAGCATCCTTCTGGGAGCTATCCAGGGCCCCCTAAAACACAGGAAACACCCCCACAGCCTCAGGGAGAGGAGCACTGCTCCCAGGCTCTAGGGGAGGTGAGGGGACATGTGCAGTGTCCCAAGCCCACAACGATGCCAGCTCTGTGCTCCGGGCCCTGCTCACCCAGAATCGAGGGGCCAGGATATGGCACATCATCATCTCCCTCCTAGGAAACCTCCCCGACAAACAGGAGCCACCCCAGGTTGCCAAGAGTCCTGGAGACAAAAATCATGCTCAGATGCAGAAATTCATTGTGAGACAGTACATGGGGACTTCATAGGCAGCTCCCCACTCTCCCTCCAGTCACACCACAAACTTGGTCTTGGCAAGGGAGCCGCTCTTGGTGGCCGTATCTGCATGAGCCTGGTACCCAATGGCCACCTTCTGTGACAGGCCCAGGTGCTCCTTGTAGACACGCCTGCAGGAGAGAAGGGGATGCATGAACAGGGCAGCACGACTTCTCCCTTTGGGCCTATTCCCCAAGCAGGGGGAGCCTTTATTCCCCTGTGCAGTCTGCCCTGAAGCTGCATTACCCAATGTGGGTGACCCCTTCCTCGTTCTCTGCTTCCCGGGTCCAGATGGCAATCTTGTCCCCCTTGGTGCGGATGTTGATGACAGCTCCGCACACCTCGTCACTGTACTCATCAAACATCTCCCCAATGAGGCACAGCAGCTGTTGGGAGGAGAAGGGGAGCCTGGGACAGTCCCCGCTGGGGCTCAGCCCTGGGGCAGGGGGAACACCACAGCCAGGACCCTCGAGTGGCGGGGCTGCACTCACTGTGTCCAGCCAGAACCGGTCCAGCTCGGTGTGCCGCTGCTGCTTGGCCAGGGTGATGAGCCAGCGCCCACCACGCTTGTTCTGGCTGTCCTCCCACATGGGCTCAATGCCATCCTAGGGGTGGGCAAGGCGTCAGTCAGGGGTGCCAAGGACCCAGCCAGAGCTGGCCTGGGGAGCTGTGAACATCCAGCTAGACTTCCCCTCCCACCTTATGGCCAGGGCATCCTGACAGCCTTCCCAGCACCCAGTGTGCCCCCATAATTCTGAGGATGAGGTGTTGTACCTTGAAGAGGGAGTAGTCACAGCCAGCTGCGAGCTTGCTGGCGAGTTGGATGTGACTGTACAGCCTGTGTTAGATGGAGACACAGAAGCAGGTGAGAATAGGTGCCTCAGGCTCAGACTCCCCCACCAGAACATCTCCAGAAGGGGCACAGTGGGTGTGCCCACCCAACGGACACTCACGCCCAGAAGTCCTCCACAGTGCTGAATTTGGTGACGAGGCGCAGGTTTGCCTGCCACATCTTGCTTTTGTCATTCTTGAAAAACCACAGTGCCCATCTGAGGAGGGAGGGGAAATGGGGTGTTCAATCATGCCAGAGTCCCCCTCCTGCTCCAGCACACCCCTCCCAGTGCTGGGAGAGGCTGTCCATGGCCAGGCTTCCCAAACCTGTTCTGCAGGGGGTGCTTGCCCAGGATCTCTGCCGGGACCAGCTCTTGCTGCCGAGCCCTCTGCCGGCGCCGCTCCTGTTGCCTCTGCAGAGGAAGGTGGGACAGCCCCGAGGAGCTCCATGACCACTCCAGCAGGGAGCCTGCGGCCCCCAGCTACCTCCCCCAATGGGCACCCCGAGGGCTGGCAGGGCTGCCTGTGTTCTACAGCCTCCCCAGCCCACAGGGTGAGCACGCACCTGCTCCCCTGTAGCCATCCTGACCAGCACAGGCTCTCCTGGGCTGCCTCTGTTCTCTTAAGTACCCACAGGCAGGTGGGATGAGGAGCTACCCCAGGTGCAGCTGGTGGAGTGGGAGGGTGGTATCCCGGGAAGAGGGTGCCCGTCCTGCCCCTCCTGGGGAGCAGAGAGATGGGAGATCCCTCTGGGATCTCCTCTGATCCCAGGGAGCTGGGGGATGAGGACAGGGGCTCAGAGTGGGATGGGATCAGGATGAGGGAGTAGAATTGTATAAGTTGGGCACCATGTGTGGGGACTATGATGTGGTATGGGCAGGGCAGGATGGTACGTGGAGAGGGTGGGATAGCATCAGGTTGGAAAGTAGGGATAGGATAGGATGGGGAGGATGGGCTCAGGACAGGATGTGATGGGGAGAGTGGGGGATGTGATGGGGAGGGGATGGGTTCAGAACTGGATGTGGTGGGATGGGAATGGGGTGGGATGAGGCGGGAAGAGGACATGACGAGAAGGGAATGGGAATGGCATAGGGACAGGGTGGAATGTGGAGGGAGTTGGATGGTAATGAGGATGGAACGGGGTAAGGGCAGCCTGCAGATAGAAAGCAATGGGATCGGGAAGAGATGGGACAAGGAAAGGGAGAGAGTAGGGTAGGATGAGACGGCAGAGGGTAGGATAGGATGCGATGAGGGTCAGGACAGAAAAGCATGGGGACAGCGTGGGGTGGGATCACGATGAGTCATGGGGATGGGAAGAACGACTGTCCCGGGGTGCCGCGCAGTGCGGGGAAGGAGCCTGCGGGGCTGGGGCGGCGAAGAGCCGGGGGCGCCGCTGCCGTGCGGGGCGGTGCGGGGCGGTGCAGGGCGGTGCGGGGCGGTGCGGGGCTGTGAAAGTAAGGGCCGTGCCCGCAGTGCCCCCGGGCTGTGGGGCAGCTCCGCCTTTCCCGAGGAAACACTGAAACTCGAAGCCAGCTGCCCCTTCAGGCGGCTTTCTCTTCCTCCCCACGGAAAACTCCATTCAAGAGCATATTCTAAAACTAAAGTAACTGACTTAGAAAAACCAAAACCCCCACAACCCTTTAAAATTGGAGAATCTTAGAATACNCCCTGCCTCCCCACCCCCGGCTAATCTCTGCCCATCCCTGCCTGCCCCTGCCGGCCCTCTCTGCCTGTCCTTGCCTGCTCCTGCGTTTGCCCTTGCGTCCGCCTGCCCATCCCCCTGCAGTCCGTCCCCCTTGCGTCCCCACCTGTCCCCGGACCCGCTCCCCCTCTCCCCTGCTCCTTCCTCTCCACGACCACCCTGCGGCAGGGTGCTCCGGGGCAGAGGGTCGGTGCCCGCAGTGTCTCGCTGCCCACCGGGAATCTGCAGGGCAGGAGAACGGGCTCCGCAGGCAGGAGCAGAGTCGGGGACTGGTCCCCAGGCTGAGGGGATGGAACCCTCGGGGACTGGACCCCTTGCAGCTCCCAGTCTGAGCCTGAGGGTCTCTCAGCTCTGTGCCCGGGACGCTTTGGGGCAGGAAAGCAGAGGGACCATGATGGAGGTGGTGACCCCTGTGTTGGGATGTGCCTGTCTTGGGGCGGGGGGGTAGGGACCATGTTTGTCCCCCTTGGAGAGGCAATGCCCTGGAGATCATCCCACACAGGCATCTCCTCTGCACCAGGCTGGTGACTGAAGGGTCCTTCCGTGCTGCCCCTTGGGGGCGGGATCTGTTCGGGGCCAAGTCCTAGAAGACATGGCTGGCAGGAGGAGCAGTTCCTGGGCAGTGTGTGTGCCTGGCTGTGGTGCTGGAATGCCCAGTGAGGGACCTGATGCCAGCCCTGCTTGCCGTGGGAGGGAGGAGGATGCAGGGCTGAGGCTCTGTTCTGCTCCAGAGGGCACAAGCTCTGTGGGAGAGCTGAGGCCCCAGAACTGTTCTCCTGGGCAGTGGTGGGTGCCTGCCCTGGGCCCCCATCCTCTCCAGGGTGTGTGTGCTGGACTGGGGTCCAGCAGCTCGAGGAACGCCTGAAGGCCCCATCCTACAGCAGCTGCCCAGCCCCTCCCTTGCCTTCCATCCTAGACACCCCACTTCCATTCCATGGGGTATCCTGGGTGGTGTTGCTGTGCTCGAGGGAGCCTGGCAGGGTTGGCACAGCCAGCAACAGCACCCAACTCCAGGCACTCCAGCTGTGGGGCTTCCCATGCTATGTTGGTTCTAGGTTTGGATCCTGTGGGAGGTTTTTCTCAGCAACACGGCTCGCATCTGCCCTACCTGGCTGTGCCCTGACATGATGCTGGGCCCGGGGGTCTCTGCCCTGCCTGGCACGTGGTGGTGCCAGGGTGTCCTGCAGGGACAGCAGGAGCCTTGAGGGGAGCCAGGCAAGCGCTCAGCTCCCCAGGAACCCTGGCATGCAGCGTGGACAGGATTCTGTCCTGGCTCAGAGCCCTGCTAGGGTCCCGGGCATGGCACATGTTGGAGCCCAGCTGTCAGTCCCTCTAACCCCATCTCTGTCTCTTTCTACCCTCAGGGAGTAAAACCCAAGGTGTGGTGCAAGGCGTAACCTCAGGTACGGGCCTCTCTGTCTTCCTGTCTCAGTACCCCTCTGGCCCTGCGAGTGTGGCCACACTAACGAGATCAGAGGCTAATTGAGGGGCTGATGTCACTCTGCTAAAGCCTCTTATATAACAGGGCTGGCAAACAAGGATTTGCGGTGGCTGCTGACACTCCTTGCCCAGCTGCAGAGCAGTGTCATGGCCCCCTCCCCACCAGGGCAAGGAAGTGGGAAGAGCCTGATCCTGCCCAGCATCTCCCCGCCAGCTCCCCTCTTGGATGGTGCAGGGCATGAAGCCACAGCTGGACACCCCTTATGGCATGGGGGGGCACTGATGGGCACCCCCGGCTCTTGCAGTGGCTGAGAAAGCGAAGGAGCAGGCGTCCCAGCTGGGCGAAGCAGCGTTCTCCGGCGCTGGCAACATTGCTGCGGCCACCGGGCTGGTGAAGAAGGAAGAGTTCCCTGCAGACCTGAAGGTGAGAGTCCCCAGGCATTGCCGTGCCCGCGGGGAGGCCGGCGCATCCCCAGGTTTGGCAAAGAGCCCTTTGGCTGTTCCCCAGTCCCAAAGCTGGGACCGCGAGGGTGCCCAGGTGCTGTCCCCGTGCCCAGGGCAGGCGGGCATCGCGGCCCCGAGCGTGCGCGGCCGCGTGCGCGGCGTCTGCGGACGTGCGCGCGCTCGGGGCCTGGCATGGTGGGCCTGCGGCGCATCGCTCCAGCGGCTGCGAGGTGACCTGACAGCTGCGGGAGGGGCAGCTCGCCGCCCCATGAGCCGTTGGCTTCCAGCTTAGCCCAAAATAGCATCAGCTGAAGAAATGAGGCCACCGCCGCCACCGCCGCTGCACAGGGGGATTGGCTGCCCCCCTTTCCCGCCTGCCAGCCCCGGGGAGGGGTTACCCAGCACCACCCTCCCCTGCCAGGGATGCAGGATGCTCCCGAAGCTCTGCCAGCTCCTGGAGCCTGTCGAGGCCCACGTGGTGCCAGCACTCATTGCCTGCCCGAGGCTGGGGCTGGGAGCAGTGTAGGGACAAACACACACAGCCCTTGCTCCCGCAGACCCGTGCATGTCACCTCCCAGCTAGGTGGGCTGCTGTGTGCCCAGGGTCCCCATGGAGCCCCTTGTATCCTGGGTGCACTGCTGGTCTGGCAGGGGCAGGGAGGGTGGGTGCCGTGTGCGTGTGTGGCATTGACCTCCTGGTTCACTCTCAGGCAGAGGAGGTGGCCCAGGAGGCTGTGGAGGAGCCACTGGTCGAGCCGCTGCTGGAGCCAGAGGGGGAGAACTACGAGGAACCCCCACAGGTGAGGGGACAGGGTGGCACAGTGGACACGGTGTGACAGTGATCAGTGCAATGTCCAGAGCAAAGCTGGTGTTGGGCTGGAGAAGAGAGGGGCTCTGTGCCCCACTTGAACTCTCTCACCGGCTGTTTTCTTCCCCGTCCTACAGGAGGAATACCAGGAATACGAGCCAGAGGCATAATGGACCCCCATCCTTGCCTCTTCCACCAGCAGCACAACGAACTGCCGGTAGCCCCCTGCTCCTCTCCAGCCGGCCCCGGCCGGTGCCTGCGTGCCGGGGAGGAGCAGGGGTGCCCCTGCCCCGTTCGCTCACGAGTTCTTCCTCCAGTTCCGTTCCAAGGGACCGTGTCCGTGTCTCCGTAACATGTCTAGCAGTGAGAAACACCCGCTGTGTCCAAGCCCCCGAGCCCCGGCGCGTGCCCGAGCCGTGGGCGCTGCCCGCAGGGGCTGATGCGTGTGTGAGCGTGTGTGTGAAGCCCGGGTTTATGGCTCTGTCTCCCTCCCAGCACCATAAACCCCGGCTGCGTCCCGGCGTGTCTGTGTGTGTACAAAGCATGTTTACCTGCTCACGGGCTGCTGTACATTTCGCTTGCACGCGTGTCCCTGTGGTTCTGCTCTGGTCATCGTGGAACTATTTTTTTTTATATATATCTCTCTCTCTATCTATGGGTGGACGGGTCTTTTGCCTTTGTGAACCCTCGGCACCCCAGCCCGCTGCCCAGCCTGCTGGGTGGTGACGGTGCCTGTGCCCCCCTGAGGTCCCATAGTGCCGACGCTGTGTTGTGACGTGGCATGGATATTCCCCCGTCGCTGGATGTGCAATACGAGGGCAGCTGCCAGTGACACAGCTGCCCCCGTGTCCGTGAATAAAGCCAACTCTTGTCTGTAGCCCCCTGGTCCTGGTTGTGGGGTCCCTGGGGAGGGGTTGGCCCTGTGCTTTGGTGGCAGGGGTGGTTTTGGAAAGAGGAATGGGGCTGGTGCTGGGGGAGTGGGCAGGACTGGTTGCTCATGAGGACAAGATGCTTTTCTGTCTGCTGGCTGCTGCATCACAGCAGGTCACTGTGCCCTGGGCCTCCAGCCAGCCTCTGGCTGAGACTTGGGGTGCAGGCAGTGTCCCCATACCACCTGCCTGTCTGCAGGGCTTGGCATCTGCAGGGGGCCCTGTGGGGCTGAGGACAACAAGCCAGGATGAGGGTATACACAGCCCTTGGGTTCCAGCACTGGTTCCCTCCTTCCTACGTGTCCTTGCTCCCCTTAAGGGGCAGGGGACGTGGCTGTCACCCACAGCATGTTCAGGTGCAGTGTGACCACCTGAAGGGCAGGTGGGTGTCACGCATGCTGTGGGATGTCCACCATGGCAGGGGGCCCTGTGCCCACCCCACAGGACCGTCCTTGGGTCTTCAGCTCTCCCAGGGCAGGGCCACCAACCCATCCTGGGCCCTCAGCTAGCCTTTAGCCCCTTGACTGCATCACAAGCAGGGGTGAGAGGCTGGGCTGAGTGTCCCTGCCATGAATATCAGATTAGATCCCCACCTGTGTTCGCTCTCCAGCTTTGCCAGCGAGGAGCGAAGCTGCAGCAGTCAGCACGGACACACAACAGGTTTGCTGATGCCAGCAAATCCTACCCTGGCTCTGGTTGCAGCAGTGCTCACAGAACCCATTGTGTGTTATTGGAGGGACCAACACAGCTCTTTGGGGGCTGTCTGGCTGTTCCCCTAGAACATTTTTTCCTTTCCTTGTCCAGTTCTGCCATCCAGGGGCAGGCAGACCCAAACCAGCAGCAGCATGGCTTGCCCCAGAGGAGAAAAAAAAAAAAAAAAAAGATAAAAAAATAAAGGGCCAGGGGAAGACAGGCCTGTGCCTGGGAGAGCTGGAAGCCAGAGAGCAGGGAGAGAACTTGTTCAAACCGACGCTTTACAGAAAGCAGGGTGTCTCCTCTGTGCAGCACCCCCTGCACAGCAGGACTGTGACCCTCACTGGGGCAGCTCCCCTGGGTGCTGTGTCTGTTGGTGACCTCATTGTACACAGTGAACATCTGCTCCAGGTTCCCTGCCCACCCCTAGGCTGTGCTTGCAGTCATGGTTGTTATTTTCTAGAGAGAGGACAGCTGTGAGGCTGGTGTCTGCCAGGAGGGTCTGGTGGCAAGAGGGGGGCAGAGGTCCCCATGTAGGCAGTGCCACATAGGTGAGCATCAGGAAGAAGCCTGGCACGACCCTGGAAATGGGGTACAGAGCTTTGTGGGAACGGAGAGAGGGACAGGGACCCAGCAGCAACAAGGAGCACTGCTGAGCATGAGGCTTTATCCGAGATGAACGGAGTCACTGTGGGAAGATGAACCCAGGCCTTGTGCTGACCTGCCAGGAGCTGTGATGAGGTGCCATGGGGGGGAAGCCCTCAAATACAGCCAAGGCTCTCTGTAGCAAGGCAAAGAGCCCAAAAACAAGGATGGGTGAGGCAAAGAGCCCTCAGGTACCTTGGTTGACTGTTCCATGGTGCAGGACAATCCTATACACAGTGGTGGGAGGAAGCTGGTATTTGCAGCAGTCCCCTGCTTTGCTCACTTTTTTCTGCTGCCCATGATTTTCAGTGCCAACATGGTGACGCCCCAGTACCCTCGAGAGCATCATCTCCTCTGCCCTGGGGGAAGATCTGGTACAACAATGAAGACTGAGGATGCAGAAAAGCCAGCCAAGGTCATTCCAACGATCCTTGCTCCCTGCTCCAAACCGAAGCTCCCTGCTCCCTGATCCTTGCTCCAAACAGAAGGGTTTGGCTTTCCTTCCCCCAAGATATGTAACCTGCCACCTTCACCTCATGCTCCATCCCTCTGGCACAGCAGGCAAGATATCAGTGTAGTGATGTGGCACCTTCCTGGGCTGCTGAATTCCTAAAGCCAAAGTTCAGCTGTGCTGCTGCCGCTCACACACCAATGTCAAGAGCATGTGGCTCGAGTGGTCTGTACATTTGCTTGCTCTGGGATGTGTTCTCCCTCCTGAGCTGATTCTCAACAGTGGCTGGGATGAGGGTGTTGTGAGACATCTCCAGGATGCTGCTGTCTTAGGGATCTGTTTCTGGGAAGCCAGCTATGGTGCTGTTGTCCTGGAATGTGCAGGAGAGTCCTGTTGTTAAGCACAGCCCTCAGAGTTGGGTCTGTAGGACACGAGGGGCAGCCACCTTCTCTGTGGGCATTTCAGAGACAGGCACTGACCCCCACCCCTTAAAGAACAGGGACTGGGATGACTGAGTTCAACTCACCTGCTCATAGTCTTATAATGCCTTGGTGCTGATCCTTCTGGAATTGTCAATGGCTCTGTCTGTGTCTCCCACACAGATACTGCAGGCACCAGACTTGTGCAGGTGTTCAGCCCACTTTGCCAAAGCCCTACAGTGACATGGAGCAGAGATAGTGTGAGGAGAGGGAAGCTGTGGGGACGAACATTTAACCTGACCTTCTGTGCTGGTAATAGCTCCCTCTCAGAAGCTTTTGCTGAAAAGCACAAATAGAAACCTCAACGTAGCTGTTCCTGGTGAATGTTTTGGCTGGATAGAGACTAGGACCTGGCAGTACAGAGATCTCCTTGGCTGGTGAGAGGGTAGTGAAAAGCAGTCTGCTCATCTTCCAGCTTGTCCTGTCTTTATCACCTCCAGAGCTCCTGGACGTGATGTTCCAAGCACAGCATGCTGTTGAGTTCCTAAGAACCAATCCCGATAGAAAACAGATCCAGTGAGAAACCATCCCTTGGTGGGCACCATGCAGCATCCAGGCACAATCTGAGCAATTCTGCACCTCACGCTCCCGTGCCATTGGCTGCCATGGCATCAGCACAGAGCAGGGCCATGAGGCAGATCAACTTTCCTTACTGGGACAGAGGATTTTCCACTGTTTGCCCCAAAGCCCTTACCAGCTTGGTACAGCTCCTGAAAGCACAACTGACACTGCAAAACCAGTCCCAAAACACAGCAGAACTATCACATAGTAGTCATGGTCTTCAGCTGTCTCATTCTCTGCTGTATCAGCAAAGCAGAAGGATGTGTGGAAAGAAAAAGGGTCAGCATAGACAGGGCTGCTCCTGAGGGTGCTGTGGGCAGCAGCTCAGGGTGCAGCCTTAGTTCAAAGCCTCTTCCACGGGGGAGGGAACTGCTGTGAGGAGAGAGGGCTTGGAGGGATACACAGAGTGCCAGCAGGACTCCAGCTGTGTGTTTTCCAGTTTATTCCTCTCTGTCAATGGCCTCAGGAATGGGCAGCTGCAGGCACTGGGTCGGGGCAGCAGTGCCTGGCCAAGAGCAGGAGCTTCTGGAGTTACAGCAGGGGGAAGCACCTCACCGCAGTTGTGAGCTGGACCTGGTCTGCAGGGAAGAGAGGGAAGGTCCTTCCTGGGAGGAGGAGAGGAGAAAATGAAGTGCTGGTACTCTCAGGGTCCCACGGAGCTCTTGGGCTCCAAACCAGTGATATCAGAGTTTACCCAGTGCCCCACTGAATGGGTGTAGATGTTTGCTATCCAAAACATCTCCCACTCCCCAGGTACTGACATCAGGGGCCAGCACGTCAATCCCAGGCCCTGTGGAGGTAGAAAAATCCATCACATCTTGTCTTGAAACTCATTTGTTGAGCTCCAACCAAAGCAAATCTAGAACTGGGTGATTTCCACGGGCTGGTCACGGTCTCGGACACACCAAGGAGTCCCCTGACCAATGTGTGGTGCTTCCCGTATCCCAGGGCCACCCCAGCTTTCCTCAGGCATGAATGGCTTTGGCTTTCACAGGATCTTTTCCTTGGCCCTTACCAAGAGGGAGTGTAGAGGACTTTGCCTTGTGACCAGCACTCACTGAACTCTCTCTCACAAGCTGAGGCAGGAGAAACCTCCACTCCTCCCTGAGTCTGAGCAGGCCAGTGGGAGCACAGGATAATCTCCAAGTGAGGCCCCTGCCCAGTAGGAGGACCAGCCTGAGGGTCTCTCTATTCCAAATTCTCAGTGCAGGCAAAGTAAAGTGTGAAGGGACGGTGGAGCATCGGGGCAGTGACAGGCAGTGATGGTGGCAGCTTCTGTATCTGCCCGGCCAGGCAGCTGCTGCCTGCTCCCCTGACTGCCAGCACACACTGCTTACAGAACCGGGACAAACCCACCACCTACAAACTCCTTCTTGGCCTTTTCTACAGTAAAAGGCCTTGTTATTTTCTTGAGCTCGTGTTCCCGTGCAAAAACAACAAAACAGTTGTTACTACAGGCCCCAGGAAAAATCACAGAGCCTCAGTACAGCATCCGGCAGCTGCCCTGCCCTGCCTGACAGCTCCAGGGAGTTTAGTCACAGCAGCTGGGGACCCTGGAATGGAAAAAAAAGATGTGTGAGCTCCTGCTCCCTTTGCTCATTGCCTTTTTAAGCCCTTGCTGATTTGCCCCTTCCCCCAGCACAGCAGGCAGTGGTGGGAGCATCCCCACTCCAGGCTCCCTCAGCATGTCTCTGGTCAGATGCACCGACCCATAAACCAGAGTTCACCCCCCTCTCCCCGCCCCAAGCTGCTTTTCACAGTCGCTGGGTGAGTGTTACTCACTACAAACATCTCCCCCCACTCATCAGAGCACACTGCTGTGATACGCACGGGGAGGGAGGGCTGTGCAAATGGAGCGTGAGTTATGGGCTGTCGGCAGGGAAACAGGGAGTGAACTCACCCAGTATTTCCTTGGATTGATCCTCACACCCACCATGGCAACACGAAAAGGAACATCTGGAAGAGGCTGGGTAAGACAGACAGATGTTCTCTGCCAGCTCACCTGCTCCCCAGGGGGAGGAAGTGACTGTGGCAATCGTGTCCGTGCTGGTGAACTCAGGCAAGGGGCCACTGCTTCCCCACGCCACACATGGCTCCCTGCTAATGCCATGAAGCCTTTGCAGAGCAGAGCCAAAGGCAGGACAGGATATGGACCTTGAGCCTGCCACAAATGTCACCAGCCAGAGCTGAATCCATGACAACCCAGGGACAGTGACTGCATCTGAGTTGCATGATGCTTGACACTTCCTGATTCACACCAACATTCCGGGCTGCCAGTGGCGCATTCTCCAACAAGACATGCCCTCACACATCTGTGCCCAGAGGAGCATGCTGCACTTCCAAAGACCTGATTTTCACAGCACCTAATGAGCTTTTCTGACTCACGGTCCTATCCCATGCCCAAGTCACCATGTGCTTTATGTTCCCTTCGTGCAGTGCATTTGTGTGCCAGGGCTTTCACTCCATCGGCATGGATTGAGCTGCTGAAATGAGCCCCTGGGAAAGGAGAGGGAAGAAGTGAAGAGTCCCTGCCTCTACCACAAAGGCACAGAGGCACTGTAGGAAAGGTTTTCGCTCTCCTGGAACAGCAGCATCTGGCTGTGATAGATGATTGCATTGATGATCAGAGGGCAGGAGCATCTCAGCCATGGAGACAGGATGGGAGAGCAGGGGCTGTTCAGCCTGGACAAGAGAAGGCTCTGAGGAGACTTTAGAGCCCCTTCCAGTACCTAAGGAGAGCTGGAGAGGGACTTTTTACAAGGAAGTGGAGTGATAGGACAAGTGGGAATGATTTTAAGCTGAAGGAGGATAGATTTAGATTAAATATTAGAAAGAAATCCTACCCTGTGAGGGGGGTGAGGCCCTGGCACAGGTTGTCCAGAGAAGCTGTGGCTGCCCCATCCCTCAAAGTGTTCAAGGTTAGGTTGGATGGGACTCTGAGCAACCCGGTGTAGTGGGAAGTGTCCCTGTCCATGGCAGGGGGTTGAAACAAGATGATTTTTAGGATCCCTTCCAACCCAAACCATTCATTGATTATATGATTCTCTATGTTGGTTCTTTTCCAGAGCTCTCCTTCATCCTGTGCTGAGAGATCAAATCCGTGACCGGGTTGTTCCCCAGTGTCACCAGCTGATGGTTGATTGATGCCGTGCTTGGGTCCCTCTCAGTGGCACAGAGCAGCTGGCAGAGCTGGGCCTTTCTGTGCCCCTGTCCCTGCCTCTGCCCCCAGCTGGCCCTGTGGCCATATCCCTGTCTGTGCCCAGGAACATCCTGAATGATGTTCTCGGCCATCAGCCTGCAGTGTCCTGGATGCAGTGTTCTCCCATCCCACAGGGCTGTGTCAGGGGCTGTGTTTTGGGGCACGAGGTGCTGGCAGGGATCAGATACCACCCCCCCAACCCCCCAGCATATCCACACCAAGGCAGCTGGGAAAACAATGCTGTTTTAGGGTGCTCGGTGCTTTTGGATCTCTGAGTAACATCCTTGTCACCCCAAGGACTCACAGCTCTGGGCACGCTGAGGGTCCTCCTGCCGGTGACATGACTTGGGGGACAACAAGGGAACGCATGGCTGCGGCTGGAGATGGGATCCTGGTGCCCCTGGGCAACCCCTGCCACTGCCATCTGCCAACACCCCAGCACCTCCTCACCCGACATCTCTGCCCGCCGATACCGTGGGCAGCCGTGCGTGAAGGTGAGGCGACTGTGAGAGGCCGTGGGAAACCCTTCTCCTCCCTGCCGGGCAGCGCCGCAGGGGTCACATTCCCAACCAGACACTGCCAGCTGTGGTCCCACCGCTCCCTGGCACCACCGGGCACCGGAGAGCCGGAGGCCGTGGAGCCAAGCCGGGGCTGAGCCGAGCGCGGGGCGCGTGTGCTGCCCGCTGCGGCGTGTGCGGGCGCCGGCGGCTGTGGGGGAGCCCGGTGCGCGTTCACGTGGAGCTGCCCGTGCCGCGTGGGAGGTGGGCCACGGCGCCCAGGGAGGGGGTGCCGTGCTACCTGCGCCAGCACCCCCTCCGCCGAGGGAGAACGCGCTTTTCAGGCAGCTGCCTGGCTCCTCCCGAGCCGGCAGCGCGGGAGTGCGTTGCCAAGGCAATGGGGACCATCTTACTCATCCTCCTCGCTATTGTTCTCCTGCCAGCCCTGAGGTGCCCGGGCGNCAGCCAGCTCTGGTGGGACAAGGACACGCTGATGGCAAGATGCCGATGGGCATGGGGTGAGACGCTGCTGGCGGAGCTTAGAGAGGCAGGTGGAAGCAAATGTGTCCCCACAGCCTTATGCCTTCAGTAAAGTCCCAGCCAGAGGCCCGGGGGTGTTTGTCCCCTCCTCTGCCAGGACTTGCCCCAGTCCATGGCGTCCCTTGGACCCGAAAGGGAATGTGCTGGGGACTGGGTCTGATCCCATGCAGGGCAGCGCAGGATGTAACCCCCCAGCTGTGCCTCACAGTGAGTTAGTTCTCCTGCCGCTGCAGGCATGCAACTGGGTCCGGTCAATGCTGCAGGACTGGGACCAGCACACAGGACCAAGTGCGGGGACAAACACCTTGAGGAGGGGACACATTGCTGGGTGCAGGGATGCACCCCCCACTCAGCCTCTCCAACCATCTATTGGAGTGCCCGTTGTGACATTGGGGTGCCTCACTCTACCTCAGGGAGGGAGGGGGATTTTTATTTAATTTCCATATCCTGACTCCCTATTTTTAGCCTTCGAGGTTTTGTTCCAGGCTGGCTGTTTACTGAAAGAAGCATTTCCAACCTCCCTTGTCTCCAAGCAACCAGGTGTGCCAGCTCCCATGGAACCAGCCTTACCCTATAGACCTATAGGGCTGGGGGACCAGTGCTAACGTTACCTCCAAGATGGGGAACCCTGTCTAACCTTAGCACCCACCCCTCCGGACCCTATAAATCTATAGCTCCTGTGTTTGTGCTGACATCTCTGGGTCAGGGAGGGGACCCTGGTCCCCTAGGGTGATGCGGGACAAT
>WAAG01060336.1:4024-20591 GCA_013390105.1 Tichodroma muraria | reverse complement strand
GGGGGGGGAGGGGAAAGTGGTGTGTGGGGGGGGGGGGTATGCTGGAGGTTTTTTGGGGGGATGCAGGGATGCAGGTGAGGCGAGCAGGCCGCCTTCCCCCCAGCAGCGCGAGCGGAATGCGTGGGAAGGAGTTAGACAAAGCCTGAGCCCGGGAGCAGAGGCAAGCGCTGCCGGGAGCTAGACGGGGCCGTTCTTCCCTCCCCGTCCTCCCCCACCCTCGGGCGAGGGGTACTCCGGAGCCCATCTCCATCCCGCCACGCTGGCACGTTGTCCCGGTCCCTCGGGCTGACTGGGGTGCAGCCCCGTCCCCGGTAATGCCCAGGAGAGAAGCGGCCGTCTCCATCACCAGGTAGGATTGGGACTGGGCTCTGTGCTGCTGTCACTCCCACCCACGGGACCCACGCTGAGGTTTGGGACCCCTTGGCTCTACCGGTCCCGGTTGTGTGTCCTGCTGTGCCCGAGTGCAGCGGGGAGTGCCGGGATGCTCGTCCCTGGCGCACACGGCGTGGTGATGCTTTGGGGGGGCCGTGGGACGATGGGGAGCTCCCAGGGCAGGTCGTTGTGGGGACAGCGATGACACCGGAGACATGCGGAGCGCCGGGACCCCCACTCCCCACGCGGCAGCCGGCTCTCCCTCGCCTCCCCACTGCTGCCGGGGGTGCCGGGNCGGGGGCGGCTTTGTCCGGAGCTCGGCCGGGGAAGCGGGGCCGCGGCGTGCACACGCGTGTCCGTGCGTGCGGGTGTGCCCGTGGCCATGTGCTGGCGTGTGCGTGCCCGTGCGTGTGCACACGCGTGTGCCGGGGCTCGCAGCTCCTCCGCGGAGTACCGGGCACGGCGCCACAGCCCCGCGGGATCGGGATGCTGTCGGGGCAGGTCGGGGTGCGTGGCGGCGCGGCCCTCCGGGATTCGGGGTGCTGCGTGGGAACCTACACCATCGCCTCTCGGGCTCAGCACTGCTGGGGGACGTTGGTGACCGCCTGCTCCCCGCTCCTGTCGCCTCCCTTGGGGAGAACTCGCTCGCCTCCAGAGTATCTGCTTGGCTCTGCCCTTTTCGGGACCCACGAGTGGCCGTGTCCGGAGGCATGGAGTGCCCCACGCCTGCGGGATGCATGCGCTCCCAGCTCTGCAGGGAGTCCCTGACATCACCAGAGCTGGGGGGGCTCCCGGAATGTTTGGGGCTTCCTGTCCTGCTTCTGCCCCATGGGGCTGGGAAGGGTTTGTGGACAGCCAGGTGACACTGGTCCGTGTTCCCCTCATGTGGAGAGGGAAGGGCTTGGGCTGCCCCGTGCTCCTGCCCTTCTCTGCAGCCTCCCTTGGACCCCAGGCCCAGCTTGCTCTCACCCCTCACTGCACCCAGCTTCCCACTGACAGGAGGGGGCTGCTGAGACCCTCGGTTCTCAGCCTGGTGCCCAGAACCATTCTCCAGCTAACACTCTCTCTGCAGGGGTGCCTGCACTGCGTCCCTTGCTCCACCAGCCACAGCAACGCCTGGATCCCGCTCCCGGTCCTGCTGTGCCAGGAGAAGGCTGACTTTTACGGTAGGCAGCCAACACTGTTCCTCCCTTCCCATGTGCCTGGGCACCGTGTGCTACCACACAGGCTGTGCCAGGGACAGTCAGTGCTCCAGGTGGCCACCCAACCTGTTGTCATGGGTGGCATGGAGAAAAACATTCGGCAGCTGAGGTGTACTGGGGGTCCATGTGCTGCTTGCTCCTCACTGCCCCATCCTCTCTCTTGCAGACCCGTGGTGGGACTAGCATGGGAGAAGCCTTGCCTGGGCATGGGCAGCGCTAAGGAGCCCGAGGGGCTGCGGGTGCTGAGCCGCCAGGCCGGGGCCGAGGACGCCTGCGAGCCCAGTGCCAGCTCCCCTGGCTGCCCAGTGGCAGGCGAGTGCCTGCCCGGCTCTGGCTGTGCTGCGGGAGCCCGTGCCATGAGGACCTGCTGTGTGGCTGAGGCAGAGTCTCAGGGCACCAAGGCCAGCTCAGTGGCAGAGAAGAAGGTGCCATCACCAGCAGGACCAGCTCCTGGCACACTTCTCCAGGACACCAACACAGAGCAGAGTGTGGCGGTAGCAGCAGGGAGCTGCGGAGGACCAAGTGGTGCTGCCCCTGCCTGTGGTCCTACAGGGATGGGGGTCCCCAACACCCAGAAGGAGGATGCAGCCCCCACCTCCCCTGTGCCCGATCCCTGCCTCCAGGCAACCAGCAAGGACATGGGGAACACGCCGGCTCTTGCCAAACACGTGGCATTCGTGGAGCCCACTGCAAGCATCGGGACAGCTGAGCTACCAAGCCAGGTGCAGCCCCAGGACAGCAAAGGGACATCCCTGGGTGCTGCTCCCCAGACAAAGAGCAGTGAGGCTCCCAGGCACCCCCAGGGAGGCACAGCAGACCCCCCCAGCACCAGCACTGCGGGGGTTGGGGTTCGAAGTGGGGCAGGACCAAGCTCCACTGCTCTGGGCCAGAGCAAAGCCGAGGGGAGCTCAGCCCGGGATGTGGGTGCTGGGAGCAGCCAGCAGCCCCCAACATCCAAACAGCTCTGCGAATCCTACTCCTTTGAAGTGACCCAGGATGCTGGGACACAAGACACGGGGACGCAAGTGGACAGCCGTGTGTCCCTGGTGTCGGTGGCCTTGAGCCCCATGAGCCCCCCATGTGGGGCTGCTGCCTTCACCTTCCCCAAGAGAGAGACGGCCTCTGCAGCCCCACGCCTCGAGCCCTCCAAGAAGGATGCGGAGATGCAGGTGTCCATGCCTGTGGAGACCCGCTCAGTGGCCACTGGGCCGATGACACCAGTGGCCAAGTCCCCGCAGACCTCCTATCCTGAGGTGCAGGTGAAGGGGACGGTGCCGGAGGTGGTGGAGGAGGAGCCTCCGGAGCCCATCCGGGAGGTGAGCTGGGATGAGAAGGGGATGACGTGGGAGGTGTATGGGGCTTCCATGGAGGTGGAGGTCCTGGGCATGGCTATCCAAAAGCACCTGGAGAAGCAGATTGAGGAACACGGGCGGCAGGTGGTGGTGACCCCGCAGACCACCCGCACTGGCTCCGTCAAGGGAGGGCCCCGCAAAGGCGAGGCCAAGAGGCAGCCCAGTGTCTTCCGGGCTCTGCTGCAGAACGTCCGGCGGCCCCGGTGCTGCTCCCGCGCCGGCCCTGCCATGGAGTGAGTTGCTGCCCATGCTGGCAGGGTGGGGGTGCCTCGGGGCTTCTCAGAGAAAGTGGGGATGGGTCCCTGCCCTGGCATCCTGAGACACCCGGTGCCAGTGTGCAGGGCTGTGGTGGTGATGGAGCACTGCACACTGGGACAGGGTATCTCCTTTGCTGGGGTCCTCCCTGTCAGTCTGGGGTTCCCCCATGAGTGCAGCCCCATGGAGGTGCCTGGGGACATGAGACTGGTGCCCTGTCTCTGTGCTTGGTGGCTTTTT
Source organism: Tichodroma muraria (assembly GCA_013390105.1). NCBI lineage: Eukaryota > Metazoa > Chordata > Aves > Passeriformes > Sittidae > Tichodroma > Tichodroma muraria. Next base: position 17,170 of record WAAG01060336.1, on the reverse strand, counting down.
TCAGCACGAGGAAGCATGTGGCTCCTTCCAGATGGAGGCAGCTGCTCCTGTGCGTCTCCTGCCGTGGCACAGGTCTGAAGATGGCTCAGGGTGTGTGCTGCTGGCTGCCCTGAACTCTGGCACCCCAAGCAGCAGCATCACTTCTCATGCTGGAGAGACACTGGTACATCGCCCTGCCATTGCTTTGCCTGTCCAGGGCTTGGCCAAACTCCAGCAAGCCCGTGGCTGTGCATGCAGGGTTCCCCACAGCTGCCCATGGCAGGCACCAATCCCCCAACTGCCCTGTCCTCTCTGCCTCACTGCCGTGTTGTGGGTGCCCTGGAGCTGGGAGGATGTGGCCACACAGGGCACCAGGACAGATCTCAAATGAGAGAGACGGACCAACCACGTGTATGATGGAGAGCTGCTCATCCCTGTCACCATGGCTGGAGGTGCTTGGGGAGTCTGTCCCCATGGCACCCAGCTCGACCTGCCTGGAAGCAGCACATCCTCGCCACGGCTGGTGGTGGGCATGAAGCCTGCCCTGTTTCCAGGCCCGTCCAGCTGCCCCAGTGGTGTTGGAAAGGCTCCGTGTGCTGGGGACATTGGCACGTGTCCCTCTGGCCCCGCTGGCTTCTCTCTCCAACGGCAGCTGGGGACGCGACGACTGCAAAACGCTGCCACTTTTTACAGCTGGGGTTTTACAGGGTGGGGGGGAGGGGAGCTTTTATTGAACTGTGTTTGCATTTTTGGAGCTTTTTAAGAGACACTTTCAGCCATGAGCGTCCTGCCTGGAGCCACCTCCTCCGCAGTGGCCTGTGGGGCTGAGACCATCTTTTCAAACACTATTCCTACGTTGCCTGTGCTCTGCTAGGCTGAAGAGCATTGGGAGTGAAGGGTTAGTCTCCAGGGGGGCGAATATCCTTGTGGTCAGGCCAACATCCCTGTGGCTGGCAGCACCTCAGTGTCCTGCCAAGACGTGGATCTTGGCCCCCTCAGCCTGGCCCCACACAGAGGACCAGCCCCACAGTGCCACAGCAAGGGGGGCCCAGGCCTGTGTCCGGCATCTGATGGGCAAGAGGCTGCAAGCAAGGGATGCTTGGAGAGCTGCACCATCCCCTCTGGGCAGAAGTACAGGAGGGCTCAAGGTTCCAGAGTCACCACTGCAGCTGTTTTCCCTCATTAAGGGTAAAGTCTTGCCCACCTAAACCCACACTGAACATCCTGGGCTTGTTTTGTCCCTGTGGGGCTGCAAAGGGCTTGCTGAAGTGCCAGCTGGCAGCCAGGACCGTGGCAGGTGCCCACTGTGTGCCGTGGCACTCGCCAGGACCTGGCTCTGCTCAGTGCCTTGGGCTGTGGGACCGGTGCCACGGCCATGCCAGGAAGACCAGGAGCCCTGGGGCATCCCCTTGCCACCCTGCCCCAGGCTGTCCTCACCTCCAGCCCCGCACTGCCAAGCTGTGGCAACACCAGCGCTGCAGCTTCATCACCTATCTTCTTTTTTTCGTCTTCATTTCTTTTGGGGGTGGGGCGGGGGGAGGAAGGGGCGGGAGGATCAATCTGTCAGTGTGGATGTTGGGTAATAAAACCTTGCACAAACCTCTGCGCCGGGCTGCCTGCACCTCCCTCCCCCGGGGCAGAGGGTCCTGGGGACAAGAAGCGAGGCTGAGCCCCACAGTGGCACCTCCGCTCTGGCACCAGCTGGACCAAAAACAGCACTTCATGCTGGGAGAGATGACTCCAAGCTGACTGAGCCCTCCAGGCAGATGGGCTGATGGCCACAGGACACTGTGACCCCCGTGAAACAGTTTTATTGCCAGACACTGAACATACCAACACCGAAGCAGCTGCCCGAGTCCCGCTCCAGCCCCGCTGCACCCCGTGAGCCCGCTCACAAGTCTGTGGTGGTGAAGGTGGTGTTGAGGTACGCTGTTTTGGTGGGCTCCTTCAGGTTCAGGGCAGCCACCAGCACCTCCTTGTCAGCGGGGTCTGTTGGCCGCATTTTGACCTGCTGCAGGAGGAGAGCGTGGTCAGAAGGGATGGGGACAGAGATGTAGGGCAGGGACACCTGTCCTTCCCAGGAGCTGAGGGGTGCAGAGTAAAGGACACAAGGGGTCCATGAGGCCCTGAGGACCACAGCAGAGAGAAGAGGATGCAGGGTGCTCTGTCAGGACTCCCAGCTGCCGAACACTGGCAGCTCTTTGCACACTTACCTCGACCTCGAAGTGGTCATCTGCTGGTGCATTTACTGTATTTTCATCCAGGGAATTCATGCTGTGGAGAATGGAGGGTGGGAGGTAAAAAAGGACCCAGGCACTGGAGAAGTGAGGTATGAGGTGAAAGCCTGTGGCCTTTGGGACCTGCCCACAGAGCTCACCTGGTCACAGAGATGGAGTCCTCGTGGAAGCCCAGGTCATGGGAGGGATCAAGCGGGCGGTTCAGCATGGGGTTGGCCCTGGTCAGGGATGGGTGGCAGGTAAGTGATGCCCCTTGGCCAAGACCAGGCTTGGCCCTCCACCCTGGATGTGGGGACAAGCCTGGTCTCTCCTCACCTGCTGCAGGGAGCCCCCCACTCACCCCTCGGCGTTGTATTGGTTGGTCCCAGGGATGCCAGCTCCCTGCTGTGCTATGGCAGGGTTGAATGTGGTGGCCACCTTCAGAGCCTTCATGGCACTCAGCTTCCTCTTGTAGCTGCAAAGCCCAGGGATGGTGTGGGTGAGAGGGGCAGGGAGGAGCTGGGCTGTGGGATGGGGTGGGCAGAAGCGGGTTGGAGGATAGGGATGGGTCTGGGGGTGCTGGTGAGGATGGGAGTGATGGGGGGTGGTAGGAGGGGGTGCAGGCAGTGAGGTACCTCCTGGTGGTGAGTACCAAAACCAGGGTCATGATGAGTATGAAGATGAGCAGGAATGCTGCCAATCCTGCGATAATGCCAATCAGCTCTATCTCCTTGGTAGGCTTGGTCACTTCCCCAGGGCCCTGGCACAGAGCAGGGGTGAGGGCACAGTTCCAGCCAGTGGAACTGCCCAGCCAGCCCCAAAGGGGTTGTTGCCCTCTCCCCATGCCCCTTGCGTGGCCCCACTCACAATGACAGCCAGTCCCAGTTTCACCAGCTCAGCCAAGCCCTGCGGATCGGACTGTATGAGTCTGCCAAGGAAAGCGGAGGTGTGAGCAGCTGGGCTGGTTTCAGCACGTGGCAGTGCCCATTCACGGCCCCAGCACTCACGTGCTCAGGTCATTGACGTCCAGGGCAGTGCCATTCTTGTACACAAAGTAGGCCTCCATCACTGACTTGGCATCCACGCTGCAGAATCAGAGAGGTGGGGGGAGTGTGGGGGGGAGTGTGGGGGGGAGTGTGGTGCTGGAGTGCAGGCCATGGTGCCCTGCCCTAGGGTGACACCCCTGATGCCACCACCTTGTCCCCTTCCCCACCACCACTCACTGGGTGTCACGGGTATCCTCTGTGCTTCGGATGGCCACCACGTAGACTGCTGCCTTGGTCACGGTGGTCAGGGCCCTAGGAACAAGAGAGAGGGAGGAAGCTGGGCTTGGCATCCTGCTGTTCTGCTCATGGGCACAGGAAGCAGATGGACCCCCTGAGGCCCCCTTCTCTGGTGGGGACCTGCCTTGCCCACCCTGTTCACAGTCCTTGAAGCTGAGATACGCAGCTGGTGGGTCCAGCCATGCACCCCTAGCCCTGGCCCAGCACTGCTTACAATTTAATATTTTCGGAGTTACTCTGGACTTCTTCCACCGTTGACAAGAACTGGAGCCGGACGCGGTAGCTCTGATCCACTGTGAAGATCTGTGTGTGGGGAGCAGGGGTGAGAAGAGCTGGGCTGGGCGTGTGGCGTCCTGCACCGGGGGTTGGGGGTGACACTCACATTCAGCACAGTCTGTGCTCTGTGCACCGGTTCCTCACCATCCTTAGCCTCCACTGTCACCTTGTACTGCCCCTTCAGTGATTCATCAAGGTTGCTGGCCACCCTGTGAGGACAAGGGACATCAGTGATCCCACTGCACTGCACAGGATGTCCCCTGCCATCCCTCAAGCTCCATCCTACCTCCATGCCCAGGCAGGACTCCAGAAAGGCTTTGTCCCCTTTCCAGCCTGTGCTGGCCCTGCAGCAGGCAGGAGCTGAGCTGCATCCCCCCACCCCAGCCCAGACCCATGGCCTCACTGGATACTCCCAACGTAGGCGCCCTTGTCGAGCGTTGTCAACACCCTGAAGAGCTTCTCGAAGGGCCGACTGACCCCGTTGTCCTCCACAAGCACCACACTGATGATGGAGAAGGTGATGGTTCCCCCCAGCCCTGAGTCAGCATCTGTGGCCTGAAGGGACAGAACATGGCAGGAGCACGGGTGGGAATGGCCCCTGCCTGCCTGTGGTGGGGACAAGTGAACAAAGCTCCACGGGCTGACAGATACAGGCAGGCAGCTCCTCACCTTCACAGTAGCCACTTGCAGGTCCACAGGAGAGATTTCGGGGACAACCACTGCCAGGAACAGATAGATGAATGGTGCAGTCATGCTGGTGAGCAGCCAGGCTTGCTGCAGACCCCATGCCCACACAGCCACAGGGTTCCAAGCACCCACTGCTGCCCCTGGCCCCTGAGCCTTCACCTCAGCCTGAGTAACCTCAGCCTGGCCCCTGCACTGCTCAGCCCTGCCCCAGGCTCAGGGAAGATCCTCTGCTGGTGAATGTGGCAGGGCATGTGTGGGTGCAACGAGGAGCCCGCGTGATGTGCCAACCCCAGCTACTCACCAAAAGTCTCTGAGACGGCCTCGAAGACTGGTGTGTTGTCATTCACATCAATAATGATGATCCTCAGGGTTTCTGCAAATGTCCCAAAAGCAGAGCTCTGATCACCAACAGAGCAGCCCTTGTCCACCATCCTCTGCTTCCTGCTTCCTGTGGGAGCTCTGTACCCCCAAAAGGCTCAGGTCAAAAGAGCTGGGGACGCCCTCCCTCCGTAGCCAAACCACCCAGCTCCTGCCCTGCTGCCCACAGCTTCTTGTGGGAGGTGGGAGAGGCAGGTCCCAGCACTGCCATGCCCAGTGGTGGTGGAAGGAGTGGGCAGTGGGGGCCGTACCGTTCTGGCTGTAGGGGTTGCCTTTCTCAGTGTACAGGTCCTCCACACGCAGTGTGAGCAGGACCCTGTCACACACCTCGTAGTCAATGTCCAAGCTGTTCACCAGCACGGAGCCGTTGGGTGCCAGCACAAACCAGTCCCAGCACACATCCTCAGCACTGCTGTCCCCCTTGAAGCAGGCGACTGCCAGCTCCTCGAAGACCAGCGAGTGGTTGGTGTCAGGGTCGAAGGCTTTCAGCGTGTGGATCAGACCCTGCTGTGTCCCGTTCTCAGCCACCGACACGTCCTGCAGTGAGCCTGGCAGGATGGTGGGGGACTCGTCATTGATGTCTAGGATGTGGACTATCACTGAGATGTTGGCCTTGTCCCCTGCGTTGTCTGCAGCCGTGTTCTCTGCCAGCACTGTCAGGGTGAAGAACTTCTGCTGCAGCGTGTCATAGTCCAGGGACATGTCAGGGTCTACAGACAGCTGCCCACTGTAGTTCCCTGGCCCCAGGCGGGATGAGCGGATTAAGAAGTTGCTGGAGCCACTGCCTCTTTCAAGTCGGAATGAAATGCGGGAATTGATCTCTGTCCGGTCGGCGTCTGTGGCCTCCACCTCACCCACAAAGGACCCTGCAGGTGGAGACAGACACTGAGTGGGCAGTGGGCACTGACTCAGGGCCACTTCTGGTCCCACAAGCCTGGCCATGCAACTTCTACCTGGAGAGTCTTCAAAGACTGAGAACTCATAGGACTGGTTGAGGAACACGGGAATGTTGTCATTCAGGTCCTGCAGGAGACAAAGCCCCTGGCTGTAGCCCTTCCAGGAAACAGGATTCCCCACAGCCAGCTGGGGACAGGAGTGTGGGCAGCTGCCTGCCCACAGGCAGGAGCTATACAAGCCCTCTCCTGCCTCCTTGCATCAACTATTCACTCTGCCCTCACAGAAAGCCTGGAGACACAGCACCTCTGCCACAGCCAAGGATTCCACATCCCTGCCCTGCCCATCCATCCCAGTTCCAAGCCCCAGCCTGCCCCAGCATGCTCCTGCTTGTGCCCAGGACTCACCCCCACGGTGATGGTGACGTTCACTGTGGTGTTCAGTGGTGGCTCGCCGTGGTCATACACCATCACTGTCACCACCATCTGTCCACGCTCATCTTCCAAGGCCTCGCGGTCCAGCGGCTCCTTGCTGTGCATCTCACCTGTGTCTGCATTGATGGTAAAGTTGTCGCTGAACAGTCCTGGCAAGATCTTGAAGCCCAGTTTGCTGTTGAGGCTGCCAGGCTCGTCGTTGTCGATGGCCTGAAAAGGTCAGCGTTTGGAACAGGGCTGTCAGGCACCTTGGGGACAGTCCCTTCCCTCTGACAGCCCTGTCAACCCCCCCACCTCTGTTGGTACATACCTGGATCTGTGTACTAACATTCTGCCCCTCTTCCACCGAGATGAAGTAGGAGCCAATGATGACAGGCGCCATGTCATTGGCATCCAGCACGGTGATCTCCAGCACCGTAGTGCCCACCAGGTTGCCCCCATCCTTGGCCTGGAGGTTGGCGTAGTAGATGGAGCGAGTCTCCCTGTCCAGCAAGCTCCCATTGTACACCAGCAGTGCCCCAGTTGTGGCGTTCACCGTGAAGATTTTACGGCTGTGGCATACATAGAGCCTTCAGGCCTGGAGCCCAGTCTCCAGGACGATGCCCTGGTTGTGGCTGACTCTGCTCTTACGTACATGGTCTCTGGGAACAGCTGGTAGGTGATCTGGCCCAGGACACCGCTGTCTGGGTCATAGGCCTAGAAGACAGAAGGAACCATCTGGTCAATCTGTTTCAGCCCTCAGAGCAGTGATAAGTCTGGGGTGGTACCAGGCTGTTGCAGTGAGTACCCCAAAAACGTGGCCCTGATAGGCAGGGGGTCCCACCCTTGAGTACCCACTGCCCCTGAGTCCTTCCTGTGTGTATGAAGAGATTGGTGCCCTCAGGACAAGCTGTACTAGAAGTGCTAGGTGTGCCCAGTGCCCTGCCTGGGGATATTAGGTGTGCCCACTCCCTGCTCAGTGGCTGACCGTGATGTTTGGGGAGATGATGGTGCCATCGGGGCTGTTCTCCATCACACTCAGATTGTAGGTGCTCTGGGGGAACTCAGGGATGTGGTCGTTGCTGTCGATGAGGTCGATGGTCACAGTGGCTGTCGAGCAGCAGTCTGTAGGGTTCCCTGTGTCATTAGCAAGGATCTGCAGGATTGAAAAGGGACTGTGTCTCACATGAGTCTCACTGTGTCTGACGCTCCAGCCCAGCTTCCCTGCACCAAACAAACTCCCAGTGCAGAGCTCTGTTCTGCTTCAGCTCCTGAACTCTGCAAGAGAAGGGCCGTGTCCCCACTGTGTCCCAACACATGCAGGGAGCAGGAACTGCCTCCACAGAGCAGGCCAGCCCTACAAGTCCCACCTGCACCACCATGACATGGCTAATCTCGTAGTCCACTAAAGAAGAGTTTTGCACCAGGATCTGGACCTCCCCTGTGCCCACAATCCTTGTGGGGAACACAGCAAAGGCGTTGGCATTTGGACCCTGCAGGCTCAGCTCAAAACTGCTGTTGATGCCCTGTCAGGGAGGGACAAGAGCAAGGGTGAGTGGTGCAGCCAGGACAGACACTGGCACCACAACCCAGCACCATGGACAGGCTCCTACCTTATCTGGGTCGTGGGCAATGATGTTGAGGTTGGACACAGGCAGTCTGGTGGAGGAGTGCTCTATGATGTTGCCCGTGAAGTTGCTCTGAGCACTGGTGGAGAAGTCGCAGCTGGACAGGGAGCAGTTGTAGAACTGGGGCTTGTTGTCATTGACATCAGTCACCAAGACTGTCACCAGGGTGCTGGTCTGGGCCACCTTGCCGTAGATATCCAGGTGAGTCTCACGTGCCTAGGCAGGAGAAGAGAGCAGGTTGGAGGGGCCCAGGGAGAGGAAGAGGATGGGGTTCCCCTTGCTACCTCCTACTCACCGTGACTTCCAGCAGCACTTCCTCACTTGGCAGCTGCTCACGGTCCAGGGCCTCACTCACAGTGATGGTGCCCGTTGAGTTATTGATAACAAAAGGAACACTGGCATCTAGGACAAGGGAACAGCAGAAACCAGTGGCAGCCACTGGGAAAGGCAGGCCTGGCCCTCTCTCTGCCAGCAGATCAGGCTGGCAGAGCCTGGGTGTCCAGAACCAGTTTCCAGGGTACCCCTTGCTGCCTGACCATCCCTTCTGCTCATCCCACTGTGTCATCCCCTGCCTGACCCATTCTGCCCCATTACTCACTGGTGATGATGTAGGAGATTTCATCATTCACCCCTGTGTCTTGGTCCCTGGCAGTGACAGTCAGCACAATGGTGCCCTGTGGGGACATGGCCATCAGGGCAGGACCTATGACATCTCCAGCTGCCCACAGGCCTGGTAGCCCAGACAGTTCAGGGCATAAGAGCCCCCAGGGAGGGCCAGGGGCAGGGGCATGACACTGGGGCAGGCAGGCTCCTGACCAGGTCGCAGTTCTCAGGCACAGAGCCCGAGTAGGGCTCATTGAGGAACCGTGGGTCCAGGTTGGGCACGTCCTTAATGGTCAGGGACAGGTAAGTAAAGCTCTCCTGGACGGTCCAATTGTTGTGCAGCCATCCCCCGCCATCCTGAGGAACAAAGCACCTGTCAGTCCCACAGCCCCCTTACCTGGCAGCCCTCCCCCCCCAGCCCAGATGGTCCCCACCTTGGCGAGGATCTTGATCTGGTAGAAAGTGTTCTTGGCATAGTCCAGGGAACCATTGAGCACCACATTCCCATTGGGCAGGATGTAGAAGAGCTGGAGATTCTTTGTGTTGTCTGGGATCACCTGAGCACGGGACATCAGCCTGTGTCACCAAGGTAGGGAGCAGAGGTGTCCCAGCAGAGATGGGGGCTCAATCCCCATCCTTCTGCCAGGCTTGGCCCATGGGGACCCCCAACCACTTGGCTCACCCCTGGCCTGAAACGGTTCAGCACCTTGCACCTATTGCCCAGTGGGTCCTGACCCAAAACCTCCCTGCACCCCCAGAGATATGGGTGTGCCCTGGCCGTGTCCCCCAGCACCTCAGCACCACAGGGGTGGCCCAGGGGTGGGGTTTGGGTATGGTATGGGACCTACTCCACAATGCTCTGTGCTCACCTCCTCGATGCTGTAGCTGACTTTGGAGGCGTTGCCAGTGTCGCTGTCATTGGCAAACACGGTGTAGACGATGCTGTGCAGACTCGCGTTCTGGACACACAGGGGGGTGGTGGTGGTGGAGCAGGGGGGTGATGCTGGGCCTGCCCTGGGGTGTTCTTGCCCTGCAGGGCGGCAGGTACTGCCCAGTACCATGGGACACACAGGGACGTGCTGCTGCCCTTGCTCAGGCTGGACAGAGGCTGGACCCCCTTGCTTACCCTCCCTGGGGCCCCTTGGGAGCAGAGGCTACACCCCAGCCCTGGAGTTGCTGGTTGAGGGTCAGACTCAGCCCCACACCCACCTACACCTTGATCAAGCATCACACTGTCTTGGGCTGACAGGTAGCTTGGGCACACCCTGTAGAGAAACTCATTGCAAGGGCAGAGTCCCAGTCACATTCCAGCGTCTCAGGGTGACACAGAGGCTCCCATCTGGAATTGCCCTGGCACAGAGTTCTCCCAGGTGCTGGCTGCACCACCGATGACCCCATGCCCAGACACACTGTCACCACACACCCAGGTGTGGGTCACACAGTTCCCAGCCTGTTGTTGTCCCGCTGCTGGCACACCCATGCCACAGGAGTCACCCAGCACCCCTGCCCTGCTGCCTGTGGGGTCTGGGAGGTCCCAGAAAGTTACCTCGGGGATGTCGGCATTGTACGGCAGGTGTTGGAAGACCGGGGCATTGTCATTACGGTCCTCCACGATGACGGTCATTTTTTGGGAGACCTACCAGGTGTCAGAGAGGGCACAGGATGGGTGTGTGGGAGACGGTGGCCAGCAGAGCTGGGTGCAATTCTGGCACTCCATGCCCACCCTGGCCAGCCAGCCAGCATCACCCACTCACTTCCAATTGCCTTCCCACTGAGCCTTCTCCATGGACCTGTCCCTGGGGGCTCCCTTCCCCCTGCAGCCACCCAGCCCTTGCCCCAGCACTCACCTCATTATTTACACCATCAGACACTCTGGCGATGATGGTGAGCCTGGCCTGGAGCTGAGGGGACACAAGGCAGGACTTGATCAGAGCCAAGGTGGAGCTCAGTCCTTGGATGGTTGAGCCCCAACCTCTGTGAGGACAACTCTCCCTCCAGGAGCTGGGTTTTGGGGCCAGGGACTGACCCACAGGCTCTGCCCTCCATCCCCATACTCCCAGACTCCCACTCAGGCAGGGACATCTGATCCAATCCTCTGCCCTCACCTCACGGTCCAGGGAGTTCCTCAGTGTCACTCTGCCTGATTTGGAGTTGACAGAGAAGTAGAAGGCATCTGCCCCTCCGATTTGGTAGGTGAGAGGGTCGTTGTCTAGGTCATAAGCCTTCAGCTGGAAAGCAAGCTGGCCTGGGGGCACAGGCAGTGTCAGTCTCTGCCTGAGAACTCCCCAATCACTCCTCTGACACCCCAGGCCCTTCTCGAGACTGCCCTACTCACCCAGCTCCAGGTCCTCAGGCACATAGAAGATGGTCACGTTGAAGATGGGGACTGTGTTGCCTGAAACTACAGGGAAGAGGAGCTAAGCACTGTCACTGTTCTGGGCTCTGCTGGCAGACCCACATCTGGCAGCACCTCCTCAGCTCCAGCCCCAGCTCCCAGCCATGGTTTGGGTCTCCATGGGAGGCAGGGGAACCCCCATCCCTCTCATCCTTGTGCTCACACCTCCAGACCACGCTTCTCTTCCAGCTGCAGCCCCCATGCTTTCCCTACTGTCCAGCCCTGCCCTGCCCTGCCTCTCCAGTGGGGTAGGCAGCTGTTTTGGGGTCACAGCTTCCCCCAGGGAATTGAAAAAGAGTATTGGGGGTTGAAAGCAGCTCCTACACCTGCCACCCACCCATGCCAGATGCCAAGAAGAGTCCTTACCTGTTGCCAGGAGGAAGGGGAGCAGCACCAAAGAGCGCCATGCCATCCTGCCAGGATGCCTGTGGGCACACATCAGGCAACAAGCACCTGAGAGACTGAGGCCTGCTTCCCAAATCCCTCCCGGGGAGCAGCCACCAGGGCAGGAGAGGTGCTGCTGGGGACACTCCCCTCTGCTGAGCTGGGCTGGTGGGCAAACACCAGGCTGCACACTGCACTCCTAGGCATGGGGTCCCTGAGGACATGGCATGGGAGGACAGCGTTGACCTCCAGGTAGAGGAGACTGTAGGTGTCCCTGGGGGACCCCAGGAGCCTGTCTTGGACATGGCTGGAGGCTCCAATCCTTGTGTCCAAAAGGGCCTTCCCAAGCAGTCCAAGAGTCCAAGAGCAACCCATGACATGACCACAGTGTCTCCCTCCTTGTGCCAGGGCTGTGGGCAGCTCCTCAGCTGACAGACACCCTCACCTCCCCCCATGGAGCAAGGTGCCTGTGGGGGCCGGGATGGGGGCTGACATCCCTTACCTGTGGCTGTGTCCCTGGGGATGCTTCCTCTGCACTTGCATCTTGACACTGCCAGACCTTTGCCTCCTGCAGTAAACATATTCATCAATCATTAACTGCAATTAAGGGGCGAGAAATCCCTCTCCTGTCTTCCGTATTCCTTGTGCTCATCCCACAGCTCCCACCCAGCTCAGCTCCAGGCTCACTCCCCAAAACCAGGTCCCCAGGTCTCCATACTGGGTGCTGTCCCTCAGGATTCAGCCACCCCAACCAGCATCCATGGGACCCCAGCTCGCAGAAGGGGTGTGGAGCCTGAAGGGATGCAGAGGGATCCCAAACCACCCCAGGAGACCAAAGAGGGGTTAGGGAAATGCCCTGCATCCCCTGGGCTGGGGACACTGGGGTCCTACCAGGACAGGGGGTGGGTACCAACCTTGTGGTGTGGCCACTGGGGCGGGTGCCTGGGGCCCTCTGCACCCCCTGCCACCCACTCCCCTCCCCAGGGGCTTGGTCCAGCCTCCCTGACCTACTTCAGACCCGCTAGGGACAAGGGTGGATTGTCCAGCTCTGCTCAAGCAGAAAAGGGCTGGGAGGTGGCAGTGGGGGGGCATGGCCAGCCTGTTGGACACCTGCATCTGTGGCCCTGTTCCCTGGGGAACCCACAGGGCCTGGATACTGGAGAAACTCTGGAGTCTCCCCAGACACTCAATCTGCTCTGAGGTTCCCATCTCACACTACAGCTGGGTAAAAGAGCCCCCAGAGAAGGGGCTACAGGGGACAGACTGTGACCACCCCTTAGCAAACCTCTCCTGAGCTGGTCCAGGACCATCCCCGCTCCTGCAAAGGCTGCTCCCGGACATCCTCACAGACACCCCATGAGCTGCCTGGGGTTATCCCCCGAGTCCCCCAGGGCTGTCCCAGGGTGCCTTCCCTGACACTCCTGGGGCTGGTGCTGGACACCATACTGCAAACTGCCCCTTGCTGTCCTGGGGCACTTCCACACATCCAGGGCTATCCTGAGACATCCACAACTTCCTGAAAGGAGGCTGTAGCCAGGTGGGAGTCGACCTCTTCCCCCTGGCAACCAGTGAAGGTTTAGGTTGTACATCAGGAAGAATTTCTTCACGGAAAGGTTTGCCAGGCATTGGAATGAGCTGCCCAGGGAGGTGGTGGAGTCACCGTCCCTGGAGGTGTTTAAGGGAACACTGGACGTGGCACTTAGTGCCATGGTCTAGTTGACATAGTGGTGTTGGGTGATGGGTTCGGCTGCATGATCTCAGCGATCTTTTCCAGCCTAATTGATTCTGTGATTCTCTGATTCCTGTGATCTTCCCCAACTCAGTCCCGGAGGGGAGGGAGCGTTATCTGCGCTGCCACTCGGAGCATTACGGCCGAAGAGCTCCGCCGCGCATTTTAGCGGCGCCGTTCTTGGGCTCATTACGGCAGGAGGCGGCGGGCGCGCCCATCGGCGCGGCGCGGAGGGGGTGGGGGGCAGCGCGGCCGGTTCCATCGGCGCGGCGGGCGCGGGG
>WAAG01060335.1:79951-92384 GCA_013390105.1 Tichodroma muraria | reverse complement strand
GAAGCATTTTAATTTACAAAAATACAGGCTAATAAGTTTCAAGCTTAGAGGAAAGCTTCCAGTTTCCCTCTTCTTTTTTTTCCCTCTGAAGGAAGAACTTCCTTCCCTCAGAAGGAAGACTGCACGGCTTCCTTCTCTAGATGAGGAGGGTTTCCCAAACATCAAGTCATGATGACAAACAGTCACAGCAAGATGCCTTCAGTTCCAGGAACAATTACACATGCATCTGCAAAAGCCTAACCTGTGCTTTCCTTGTAAATTGTGAAGATGCACTTTCTAACACACCAGTGACCTCATTAACCCTGCTAGGAGAATGGCACAAGTGCTAATGTCAAGATGAATATCATGAGTTTGCTGCTATAAGCAAATCCTTTGGGTAAGAAAAATCTGCTGGGCATTTTATCATCTGGAAGAAGTCCAAAAGAACTGACAGTCTGAGATCACATTTCTGTGCAGTGCAGATTGAGAACAGGGAGCAGATGTGGAGTCTCATACAATTGCACTCAATCAGCTGTACATTCTGAGCAATCCAAGACTTTCTAACTGCTCTTATCAACATCACTCTTGACAGAGTAAGAAATCTGGTAAAATGTGTGCATTAACCTTGTTCAGAGTCCCTATTATCACTTTTGATCCAGACAGAAATCTCCTGAACCAAGACAGTGACTGACAGACAAGCTGTAATGGCTGCGAGTTCAGCAGCACTCGTGTTACAACCAAAGTGAGTCAGTGCCTGAGTGGAAGGTATCTAAGGAGCATCTAGATGAAGTAGGAGGTGCTTTCAGAGAGAACACACTGCCCTCTGAGTCACTATTTTCTACTACTATTTGTGAGATGTAGTACTGAGAATAGGACAAGGCTCTGTTGTTAGGATTTGCTCACGCATGCGACACAAAGAATCCTTTCCTGAAGGAATTAGTTTGTACACGGGATGGAGTTAACAGGTGACTGAAGCAGATAAAAGGTGGGAAGGACAAAGACAATTAAACAATTCTAAACAGCATAGAAAGAAGCATGAGCACACACACAGTCTAACCACTGCTAAGGGATCTAAGCTCTATTGAGAGTCCAGTAAGACCCACTTTGCAGCTTGATGGTCTTAGAAACAACAGAATGATTTATGCTGAAAGGGATGTCTTGAGATCCCATAGTCCAACTCTGCTGGTTCAAGCAACATCAGACAGATCTGGTTGCCCAGGACTGTGTCCAGTCAGATTTTTAATATCTCCACTAGTGGGTAACTTGTTCCAGTGTTTGACCACTCTCATGTTTATCTTGTGTGGGCGTGCACGTGTTCATGTGGAATTTCCTGGGTTTTACACTGTGTCCACTGCCTCTTATCTTGTCAGTAGGCACAACTTAGAGGAGTCAGGCTCCCTCTTTTTTATTCCCTTCCATCAGATATTTAAACACACAAGACCTCCCTAAGTCTTCTCTTCTTAAGGCTAAGCAATCCCAAATCTCTCAGTCTCTATTCATATGGAAGATACTCCAAGTCCCTTAGTCAACTTCATGGCCCTTTGTGGTCACTTGGATTGTATTCAAGGGAGGGGAAAAAAGTGAAAAATCCCTTGGAATTTTGTTTGCTATGAAGTTTACTATCTTTGCTGAATTACCAATAGAGTGTGATTTTTCTAATTTTCATGTATTAAGCATATCCATTAATTTTAGAAAATATGTAACATTTATTGAGATGGCAGTTTCCATCTGAAGGCACTGCATCCTTGAAAAAAAGTGAAACATTCTCTGTGCCAAGCAGGAAACCAAAAAACCTACCAGTATCTCAATACAGAAACTTCCAAATCAACCTATTAACAAGAATGGTGATTTCTCTGGAGTCAGCACAGGGAAAAAACATTCTTACACTACAATTACCAAAAGGGAGAAGTCACAAATTAGACAGTATTTATGCTCTAGCCCCCACTCAGCATCAAGTTTCGTGACTGCTCTTCACAGACAAACAGCTCTATCTTTAGAAGGATGCAGCTGGATATGAAACTCAAGTGGATATGAAACTCATTAACACAAGTGGTGAGATTTGGGGTATAAACTCATGCTGCAGTAAGTTTAAGGAGAGTCAGATTGCTAAAGGACTTGTTCCAGTTTTACAATTGGTTCACCTGGTCAGTCTCGCAGTATCAGTTTCCTTTTATGACCATCTGTATGACCTTGTGTGCACAGTAAGCCATTCAGGGTTTCTCCTGCTACTGATTCTTCTCCCCTCCACAGTCTGAGTGCATCCCCAGGAGTCCTCCCGCCCTTCTCCCTAGGTTCATCCACTCTCTGGGGCTGTGGGCATCATCCCTGGGATACAAGGAGGCACAGCTAGAGAAAAGCTAACATGCCTACAGGTCCCCTATATGACCAGCCCCCAGGCTTGAGTTACTTACAGTGATGGGCAGGTCTAGTGGGTTAAGCAGCTTGTCCTGCTGGCAGAAAGCAAAAAAAGGCACAAAGAGAAGCAGACAGGATTTAGCTTGGGGTCCAGGAATAAGGCACAAACAAGGCACTAGAGAAGAAAGGCTTAACACAGCAAAGCTACACAATACACACATATGCACATCTTGCAGGGAGCTGAGATCTTGGGAGTTTCCTCAGAGCAGGGCAGTGTTTCATTTCTCACGTTTGCCAGCAGGAATATCCCTCTATGACTTAAGAAATGTCCCTTTTTGGGGGAGAAGGAGATGGGGTATTTTTTTTATTAAGTACGTACAGCCCCAAGGAGTCTACCCAGCCTACCTCTCCCATACACAATTAACTTAAAAAACTTCCCATGCTGTCTGGAGGATTACTTTCTGTCTCTGAAGGTCTTTCAGAATCCTTTCTGAGCATGTCCTAAATATAGATGTGTGCTCCAGGACACATTATTAATGGGATGGTACTTTTTCTCCTCTGTTGCCATACTGAAACAGCCACTTAAGTTCTTGGCAAGGTCTGAGGTCTACCTTGCCCAGAGAACATGATTTCTGAGGCATAAACAGCCAGGCAGCAACCATCACTCAGGTTCAAAGTCAAAAGGCAAGAACAAACCTGTCTCTTGTCCTCAGGTGCCTTCAGGAAGAGGGCATTGATCAAGGCAATGGCATATGTCTGAATCTCTTGGTTTGAGCTGCAGAAACAAAAAAGGGAGGCTTGTAAGGCAACAGGCAGTACAGAATATTACAGCTTGTTGCTTCATCTGCACCATAAGAACACTGATTACAGCTGTCCTGCATTTTCAACAGACCAGCAGGACTCATGTAACCTACGCTGACGACGTCCAGCTCTTCAAAAGGCTTGCAAAAGCCTGACAGAGATTCTGACTGATAGGTCCATTATCCAGGAGACAGAACAGACTGCAGCCCAGCACCACCCCAGTTTGTTTCCAATGCTGAAACTATCTCTGTAAAACCTGGTTATGGTACAGTCTGCTACATGGATACAGCTTGAAGCTTGTTTGGAGCAAGTTATTTTTCTCCCCTATGCCAATGGAAGCCACCAAAAGCAAACAGAACTAAGGGGAAATAATGCTTCACTGAAGAACTTCTTCAGGTAAAGGATGCTTAGCCCCTTCCTAGCTCACACACAACGTGTGAACTTGTCACGTTCAAAACATCACAAAACTAAGCATCTAAAATGCTAATGATATTCTTCTGTCCTTCTGATATTCTATCAAACACAGGTTTGTTTCCTGCAATACTCTAACTCTTCCTGGGGGGTAGACCTTGGCTGCCAAGCCTCTCTATCCCTCCCCTCCTCAGCAGGACTAGGCATGGAGAAAAGAGGATGGGAAAAATTCAATATAAAGGCAGCTTAATAAAGCATAAGCAAACGCTGTGCATGGAAGCAAAGGAAAACAAAAGATTTATTCTCTACTTCCCATCAGCAGGTGATGTCCAGCCACTTCCTGAGAAGCAGGCCTTCAGCACAGACAGCAGTTGCTTTGGAAGACAAATGTCGTAGTAGCAAATGACCCTCATCCCTCCTTTCTCCTAGCTTTCACTGCTGAGCAGATGTCATATGGTCAGTTTGGGTCAGCTGCCCTGGCTATGTCCCCTCCCAAGACCTCCTAATGGCTGTGCCAAGAAAACCACCAGCAAATCCTGACTCACCCTCCACCTCCCCTTCCGAAATATTCCCTGCATGGATGCTTTCTTAAGTGACCACTTGTGTTCTGGAAACACTTAAGCACAGAAGTTTGTCTTGAACAAAGATAAATTGCTTAAAAAAACTGCACAAATGTGTTCATTGTTAGGATCAAATCTGTGTTTGACTAAATCAGAAATCATAAGGCTGAAAGAAACACATACTCTTGGCAGAACAAAGCTGCTGGAGTGTTCAGGAGATCTTGTTCAGCTTTTCTGTTAACCAAACTCAAATATATAAACATTCCAAGCACACAGTGACATTGATGCAATACTTTGTTTGCACTATAATTTGGTTAAACTACTGTTCACTGATTAAAGAGTATTAATCACATTCACAAATAGTGCTTTTGCACATGTTCAGAATTAAAGAGCTTAAGAAAAAACCCAACCTACTCAAAGCTCTAACAACTACATGCTGCTTTTTTATAATGAAGAGTAGAACTGACCTAGACAAACAGCCCTAAGAGACAGATATTAATTTGCCAGTTTGTTTGGAAAGAGAGGAAGGAGATGAAGGGAATTTTAATCCCTTCAAGCAAGAAAAGCAATTGTTTTCTTCCTCAGCATGCAGGACAAAACCCAGAAGATGATGAGCTCTTAGATTCTAGTGAAGATAATTTAAAGAGGGTAAAAGTGACAGACAGCTGGATGCAAAACCTTTGGGAAATTGTTCTAGTGAAATGCAGGTTTGGTCCTAGCACTGAATGTGCTTGGGCAGTTATTTTAAGCTAAATATCTTTGTTCAACACTCATATGCCCAAGTGTTTTCAGAACACAAAACATATTTTTCTAGGATCTCACTTTTTAAAAAAATCCATTAGGAATCTTAAAGTTCAAGTAAGCTGTCATATCGGCAATACTTAAAAAAACATAATCTTTAAGTGTTCCAAATGTAAGAGGATGTATTTTTAAATGAACAAGTAGTCACAAAATTGGTACAAATCACACCATTGCTGGGTGGACACTCACACTTGTAGGTGGGAAATGAGCTGCCCCACGGTGATCTCCTCTGCAATCTTCTGGTACAGGGTCTGGCTGTTGAGCACCATGCTCTCCAGGATGGCCAGGGAGCGCTGCAGGATGGACACGTCCACCATGGGCTGGCTCACGTACCCTGCAATCTGAAAACACAGCAACCAGCAGGTCAGCTGCTGCCCATCCAGGAGACCTTGTGGTGAGTGAGACAGGGCTCAGAAAGAGGGGTGCACTGTGCTCTCAGACAGTACTCAGCTTCTCAGAGTGTTTTGCTCTTCCTGAAAGATGTATTAAAGCATGAAAAGAAATAATATCCACTCACCCCCTCTACCCAAACTCACCTGTTTGATGAAGGTTATTGAGACCATGTCCCAGGAGACAATACCGTGGTCCATGAGCTCCAAGAAGGCAGTCAGGGTGAAAGCCAACATCTCACTGTAACTGAGAAATTGAAGAATTCAGTTACAAGAGATCTGCTGGCAATAAATAAAGCCCGCTCAAGCTGGATAAGGGAAAAATGTCACCACGTTCTCCAAATAACACAGTTTGGCACCTGGGGGAGCAATAAAGCGTATGCATTTATGCAGATAATTTTACTGTTTTGTAGAAACATATTTTATTTTTCCTGGTTACAAGCACAAATTAAAATTAGCAGCAGTAAGTCCCTAGTCCTGCCACCAGAGACTCACCAACACCTGGATCAGTACTTGGCTAATCAAAGGAAAAAACACGCTTTCACATCAGAAAAAAAAATGAAGGGAAGTTAATTGTCCCCTAAATATTGGGACCTGACTTGAAATAAAATGAAGGCACAGCATGAATTGGCACAGCAGGAAAATTTAATATATAACCACAAGACAGAAAGAATAAAGAGACTGAAGGAAAGATTGCAAAAAATGCTAAAAACATATTAGTTGCTAATATATAAGAAGAGCTATAAATGTTATTACAGTAAGTTATCAAGACTTTAAAAGTTCTTTCAATGAAATATAACAACTGCAACAGAAAATCCAAGTGAATTATTTGCACTGTAGTTCACTGTGAATGTGCTTGAGGAAACTTCCAGAGCAAATCATGACTGTCTCCTCATCTGCCTCGTGACTGGAAAGACTTTGTCTCCACAGATCAGCATTTGCTATAAGGTTAGTTGCTTAATGCCACTTCAGCAAGCAAAATTAGCCCCTCATTCGAGGCCTTCTCCCAGAGTCCCAGAATAAAGGAAACTTACTGGGATAAAAGCTTGGTCCCACTCTCCACAAGCCGTGTCAGCACTGTAATCCCTTCCATGTTGATGAACTCTGTGGCAAAGGTGACGTCTGCTGAAAGTTTGGCCAGTTCCTTCATGGCATCCAGCCGGGCTTCCATGCTGTGTGACTGGATCCTCTCCATCAGCTGGCGAGCTGCCCTGGACTGGCAGGAAAGAGGGATGGTGCCAGTTACAGACCAGTCACCTGCAGTCTGAGTCCTGCCAGCATCAGCATTCTGTCAGAAGCCCACGGGTGGGCAGGGAGAGCAGAGCCAGGGTAGAGATACCAGCAAAGTCACTTTCAGTAGCTGCAGTCAGCAAGTCTAAGACAGACCTAAAAAAGGCTTCTCTCAGCAACAGTTACAGCCAAGCAGGAGGTGAGTAAAATGCTGTTTTGCATGTTAGAGCAAATGCCTGTTTTTCTCCTCGCTGAGGTGAGTGGAGGTGGGTACAGAAATATGAAGCAACACCATTAAAGAAAATATTGATTAAAAAATCTCATAAATTCAAAGGGAAGCACGATCTCATTTTGTGTTTGCACAAGACATTCTGTAAGATTTCTCAGACACAGATCACTGATATCCTCTTAATTCCCTTTTGCCCAAGTATCTTCTCCCAATCCTACTCACCCTCAGCTCTATGCCAAGACACTTGCACAAAAAAAGGTTTAAGAATTTAAATAAAAAGAAAGCTGCAAAAGATGACTTTTGGAGGCATGATAGCAAGAATTCAGCAGGAACAACCTCCTCTTTCTCAAGTTTATCTCTACCTTAAGTTTTTGCATTCAGTCACTGGAACTGTTGCTTTCTAACTGAGCATGCTAAGTGCACTCATATTGAGAATGCATTTGTCAGGTGTTTCACAGCATCCTAATCTAGGAGATGCATTAAAACTGTAGGCTGGATTTACTGACAGGAAGTCCTATAAAAGGGCAGAGCATCCAAAGGAAAGACACACACCACAGCCAGAATGGAAAACAGAGCGCGTGCCTCACTGCGCGGAAGGGCCCACAACAAAGGTAACCCCCCTGCAATTTGGGGAGAAGGAGAAAGAAAAGCCAAGAGGTAAGAAACAGCCTGTCACCCATGGAGAGTTACTGAGAAAGAGGAAGGTGAGGAAGCATTTACCGGGGAGACTGCCAGCTGTAGGATAGTTCCATTCTTGATGTCACAGCGAGTCTGAAAGAAAACCCAAACTTAAAACTGTGGAAAAGTGGGGAGGAAAGAACCCAGCTGGATCTACAGTGCACATCTGTATGCACAAGTAAAGGAGCTCCTATGCCACACAACCCTACTGAGGGTACTGAACTTGAGTCCCCACACCTACAGGCATGCAAAGGGAGCAGTGCAAAGATCCTCTGTTGAATGGCACCATTTGAGTCTGAATCTCCCTGAGAGCAGAGACGCTGCTCCTCAAGGATTAGTGCCAGTATTGTTCCATGACTGTAGTCCAAGACATTCTGGACTCTCACCCAGGATATCAGCAAACTGCTGCCTCTGACACTGACCTGCTCTGTGATGTAGAGCTGAGGACCATCAGCGTAACGCAGCGTGTAGTACTCAGGGTTTGGCAGCGACCACCTGGCAGAGGAAGGAGAAGGACACATTAAGCCTCTTTGTCCTCCTTCATCTGGCTGTCGATTAGGAAATGGAGCTTGGTCCCAGGAAGTTGCAAAAGAACTTTCAAGCAAAGCTTTAGCAGGGGAAATCAGGTCTCCTGAAGAGGAGAGAAAACTCCTCTTGAGGATAATGTGGGACTTCAGCCTACTCTAAAACAACTCTGTGGAACACTTGAACAGGCCTACACTTCAAGAACAGCAGGATGGGCCAGTCCTCAGAGAAACTGACCCTAGGGCATACAAATGCACACACTTAGAACTGGAATAAAAATGGAAGGCCCCCATTTTCCAGGAGATCCTTTTCCTCACAATTTAAACCCCAGCCCATTCCATGGCCAAAACCAGCAGCAGGCAGCACGGACTGTGCTAGCAGCACATTAATAAGCAGCAGACTTCCACAGCAACCCAGCAAGATTTGTCAGCAGGACAGACTTTCTCCACAAGGATTCCCAGAGAACTACTCACCCATCACAGACCTCCTTGATGATGGATGCAAGAGGCCTTTTCTAGAACAGAAAGAGAGTCCTCAGTAGCCGTGTTCCTCTCAACCAGAAAAGAATACTGCCCATTTCTATGCTTCCCACATTCCAGTATCAATGCTGAGGTGCCTCTCCTCCCCCATCTGGTTACCAGGTCTCACCTGATCTATTTCCAGCAGCTGGGCATTGGCACCTGGCCACTCAACAGCCACTTTCACAATGTCTGAAGGTGGTGGCATTGCTCCAGACTCCTCCAGGTGCCTTTACAACAGCATACACCTCGACACCTATTAAGAGAAAGGATAGTGAGCATCTTCTCTGAAAACTATTTCACTTGCTACACTGGATCTAACACCAAGATTTGAAACACCTAAGCTCAGCCATATGGTTTCCTGGGCCTGACAGGGTCAAAACACCCAGTATTAGCAGAGATCAAGGCCTCACACAAACAGCATGTTGTGAAATTGCATGCCCAGCTTCATCACCTGAGAAATACTTCTGAGGGCTTGTTGGGGCACTACCAAGAAGGAGGGTCACTCATCAGCAAAGCTCCATCTACCACCCACTGTCTGCACTGGCAGCTCAGTCTGCAGGACTACTAAAGCAGCAGCTTCCTAGGCTCAGCTGCTGTCTGGAGGTGAGAGCAGGAACACTGCCCAGGTAGCCTCCCACCCACGAGCTGGTGTTTACTCATGCCCCATCCAAATTTCTTAGATAACTTGACCCACTCAGGATACCCAAACGGGCTCTTTAGGCAAAGCAGCAGCAGCTACATTTATCCTATTTCCTTCCTGTAACATCATAAATCCAAAACATGAGCATCCACCACAGAAAATAAGGTAACTCAGCATTGGCTCTGGAAGTCTACCTTTCACTCCTTTATCTGCCTTTCAGAGCATAAGCTTGTGACCTCAGGGTTTGGTCCCAGTTAGTTGTCAGACACAGTGGTTTGTGCCCAGAAAATTGGATGTGACCTGCACTCTTATGACAGCCAGACTTGGTTCACTCTACCATCCCCCACCACCTGGGAAGCATCTGGCAAGCCAGATTCAGAACTTCATGATATTCTGGAAAGCCTACCCCAATTCACAGAGATGGATACAAGTCAATACTCCTGGCCTTCTCTTTCTGTTTGAGCACCAGTCCCAAGAGTGGCTTGTATTTTCTTAAAACTCATTAAATGACTGTAAGACTAAACACATCTCATGCAGGAAAGTGACAGTCAAGTTAGGTTCAAAATAACATCTCCAACCTTTCAGATAAGCAGCACACATTGGCTGGCCTTGGAAAAGCAGCAGACTCAGGGCACCAAATCAGGGCAATTACCAGTACACAACCAGTACTCCCCAAAGAGCCCGATTTGTATGACACCCCCAGATCTGCAGGGTATACAGGTTTCCATGTATGAAATGTAGAAACAGGCAGTTCCCAAATGGTGTGTGATTTCCACTCACTGTTCTCCAGCAGTTAAAGGCTATGATGAAAGCCTGAGAGACACCAGTCCTGTGGAGAAGCACACACACAACATCCCCAGTAACCAGCCTGTAATAACTGAACAGGTAATTACCTCTCCCACGAGCAAGCCAAGTCACAACCAGAAAACATCTAAATCTATTCGATGTTCAAGACACAACAAATACACAGTGAAGAGACAAGGCTCAAAGATTAGCCCCTGAGCATTAAGAACTGAATTTAGAACTTTTTAAGCTAATTTATCCGTGAGTAATTAGCATCTAATTACCACTTCTCCCTTCAGCTTCTTGTAGTACAGTCATAGTCTTTTATTTGTATTACAAGTGGCAAGTAGCTACTGAAAATTACAAGGAAATACAGCACTCTATATGCCAGAACAAAGATGTCCAGATTACTAGAGGCAGAAGCCTTTACAAATCTCTGAACTGTCTTTTCCCACTCAAAGAACATGCCTCATTCAGAGAAGGGAAGTGTCCATTAAAACAGAAACGCTGATATGAGGGGAAATCCTGCAGAAACCATAGAACATTCAGGTTGGAAAACACCCTTTAGGTCATGAAGTCCAACCATAAACATAACACTGCCAAGTCCACCACTAAATCATGTCATCAATAACCATATAAATGTCCTGTTTCGTCCCAAAAAAAGTACTGCAGAGGTACACAGCACCTAGAGGTCACGCACTCTACCTGCAGCTGCCCTGATACCCTCACCACCAAAAGCAGGGACCAAACAAGTTGTATTGCACTACCTTGTTATTGCCAAAAAAAAGCTCTCAACCGCATACAAATTCAAAGTAACTCACCATGATATTTAACACTTATTTCTGCCCCAAATTTCTTCCATAAATGAGCACCCACTCATGACTGGCAACCATGCTCTCTATTCCAATCAGTATTCAAGGCACAGCAAATACACAGTGAAAGAAACAGAGGATCAAGACTCTGAAAAATATCTTCAAGGTATTTTTTTTTGCACAGCAGCACCACAGAACAGACACCACAGGTATCTTGACCAAGGCAGAGATTTGAACACCAAAGTGATTTGGCTAAGGAGAACCCGGAGAAGCGGGAATGAAAAATTTAAAAAGGTAGGAAACTCTTTAGAACAGTCTTGGTCAAACAATGCTCCAAAGGACCAGCACAGATCGATGGTTCAGCAGAAGCAGCTTTCCATTAGAGGACAAGGAAGACTGGACAATGAATACAAAGGGTACTTCAGGTCAGCCTCTTAACAGGAGGTTGTCTGCCAAAAGCATGCTTTGGAAAGATTTCACGGTGCATCTGCAGACAAGAGGGGTATCAAGATGTTTGGTTTTACAGTGGGTATTTTGCAGTGCAACAATGAGGGAGCTGATAAAATTGTTGAGAGGCTCTTGTGAAGAAGTACAGACCATGACGTTGCGTAATTGTTTATCAGTCACTTATATGCATGCTCTCACAGCACACATTCTTCTCAACAGCATGTAAACAGTTTCTCACAGTTTGTACAGAGAGACAGAAGCCAAGCTAAAATCTATCAAAAATTAATTCCGTCTGCTTCTGCAGAGTGAGATCTGTCATACAAAGCAGTAGTGCAGGGGTAGCTGCAGGGCAAGGAAAAATCAGCAGAGCCACTAAAAACACACTATTCAAAAGACTTTTGAGAAGCTGCAAGCTAAAACAACTAGAGTATTTTAAGCAGAATTTCCCTATTCACAAACTCAATCTTCTTTTCATTACAGATAGAGAACAAAGTGTGCTGCACACAGAATGAAAATGAGGAGGATGAAAGAACATTCCCTGAAAAAGAAAAGCTGCCTGGTAGAATCCCCCAGTCAACAAGCGAATAGCTGCAGCTTCTGAAACCTGTAGATGAGACAAAACACCCTCAGCAGTCCCCAGCAAGTCCCCAGGTGGCACCAACTGGCCAAGCTAAAGTTGGAAGTGACATTGGCAGAAGGACTAATGGGACAGGTGGGCAAGAGAAGACACATTCCCTGGCCAAGCAGCATGAAAGGGTAGGGGATAGCAGAGTCCAACCCAAAGGCTATGCAATTTTCTGTGTTATCTCACACAACAAGCAATGAGAAACACCCCTCACTAGATAAACCAGAGAATCAAATGGCTCAGATTCCCTGCCTCTGGAATCCTACATTCCTCCAAAGGCCTTCCATGGCTGCACTTTGGCTGTAAAGCACTACGCCTATGGGCCCTGGTCATGAACATTTCAACACAGCACAGCAGACAACATCTCTTGGCAAAGACAGAAACTGATAGCAACAAGCAAAAAGAGAACTGCTTTATTATTTTTCATCAGTCAAGCGACCTCAAAGCCGCCAGCCAGGCGGCTGAAGCTTGGCCCAAAACCCACTGAAAGGCATTAAACGATAATTTTTCTGCTAAGCACTGTCCGCGCTGTGTCCCGGCTCCCGAGGGAGCACCGGCCTCGCCCCTCTCGGTGGCTGCTCGGCGCGGGCGGCGGGGGCGGTGCGCCGGCAGCGCGGCACACCGACAGCTGCGGCGGCCGCCGGGCC
>WAAG01060335.1:58084-79425 GCA_013390105.1 Tichodroma muraria | reverse complement strand
CATGGTGAGCCGGGCGGGCCCGCGAGGCGAGGGACCGGCGGAGCAGCGAGCTCCGGGCCGGCCCGCGGGTAACGCGGCGCTCTCTTGCAGACGGTCGGGAAGAGCAGCAAGATGCTGCAGCACATCGACTACCGCATGCGGTGCATCCTGCAGGATGGGCGCGTCTTCATCGGAACGTTCAAGGCCTTCGATAAGCACATGAACCTCATCCTGTGCGACTGCGACGAGTTCCGCAAGATCAAGTGAGCGGTGGTGGGGGGTGCCCCAGCCCGGCTCCCCAGCGTGCGGGGCTCGGGACAGCGGTGGGCAGCGAGTGCTGCCGGCTTCTGCAAAAACAGTCATGTGTTTAGTCTCGTTTGTCAAATCCTCAAACTACCAATACTTACGGGACACTTTGTTTCAGTTCTTTACTAATAACCAACGTATATGATGCCAGTTGTAGCAGTTTAGGCTTCTCTGTATACTTAGTTTGAGACAGATAAAAATGTGCTCCTCTTTGGAGAAGCAGCCTAGTCATATATTCTGTTGTAAACCCAAAGAGCAGCATTCATTCATTCGTTTATTCTGTTTCTCCTTCTGTTTTGCCATTTTTTTTCTCACCAGACCTAAAAATTCAAAACAGCCGGAGCGGGAAGAGAAACGAGTCCTTGGTCTTGTGTTGCTGCGAGGGGAAAACCTGGTGTCCATGACGGTTGAAGGACCACCTCCAAAAGATGTAAGAATGAGCAGAGAGCTAAAGAAAAAAGCAAGGGAAATCTGATGAATTTGCTTCTTTGCAGGTGAACACTACTACTGTATTGTTGTAGTAGTGTTCCCCTGCAAAGAAGCAAATTCATCATTTTTCCCCTGAAGTAGTGTTCCCCTAGTCACAACAGCATTTACAGATGCTGTTGTGACTAGGTCCAACAAATTTCACTGGAGGAAATGATCATTCCTTTGTGGTTAGGACATTTAATTGGACAAAGGAAAGCTGTGGGCATCTGTAGGATCTGAGGACTTCTGATAAACCTTTCTTTTTGGGGGCTGTGCTTTCAGACTGGAATTGCCCGGGTACCCCTTGCTGGAGCTGCTGGAGGACCTGGCGTTGGGAGAGCAGCAGGGAGGGGAGTACCAGCTGGTGCTCCCATGCCACAAGCACCAGCAGGATTAGCTGGCCCTGTCAGAGGAGTGGGAGGACCATCCCAACAGGTGAGATACTATGACCCATGTGGCTTTTATTTTTTGGTACCAGTGTGATGCAAGAAATTGGTGTAGTGTAAGAACTGTAATCTTAGTGTCTGTTACCATAAAGTTTGAGCCTAGCGAAGCTTTTTTTAGTACTAGATCTCCCTAGATATTGTCCTATGTGACAGAAGAAGAGGGTTGAAAAGTGCAGCTTTTCACACATAATTCAAGTGGTATCTATTGAATCATATTGCGCATAGTGTTATTTAGTAAGTTAGGAGAAGACTGGTGTAATTTTCTGAAGGGGAATTTCAGTGTTATTTTTTAGTTATGATAAAGCAGGTGCTATTTTTTTCTGTTTGTTTTGTCCACAGGTGATGACACCCCAGGGTCGCGGAACAGTTGCAGCTGCTGCTGCAGCAGCCACTGCCAGCATAGCAGGAGCCCCAACTCAATACACACCAGGGCGTGGGGGTCCTCCCCCACCCATGAGCAGAGGAGCCCCTCCTCCAGGTAGGAATTACTCTGTAGAGCTCATGTTTTATTGCAAAATTGGTGATAACATTTTTCTGATGAAAATCTGGTGTTATGGGAGATATCCTGATACCCAGCAAGTGCCTTGAATATTCAGCTGGATTTACATGCTTGTTTTTTCTCTGGCTTAAGGAATGATGGGACCTCCTCCAGGCATGAGACCGCCAATGGGCCCACCCATGGGAATGCCACCTGGCCGAGGGGCTCCAATGGGAATGCCCCCCCCGGGCATGAGACCACCACCCCCAGGAATGAGAGGTGAGCAGAGGTTATCCCAACTGCCTAGCTCTAAGAAGCTGTAACATAATGTTTGAAGGGTGATGCGTTCCAGCGTCTTCTTAGCTCTGCTAGTTGTCATAAATGCTTTGGTGGCAAAAAGGGGTCCTATGGCTACTTTGAGTATGGGGAAGATGTGTTTTTTGTTCAGTGTTGCTGCTTCTTTTCTCTTCAACTCTTTCCTTTATTCCCAGGTCCCCCTCCACCTGGCATGCGCCCCCCAAGGCCATGAAAATTCTGTAATGTACCTCTGAACTGGGAGAAGACCAAGCAAGGGGATACACTGAGCAGTACCACCTGTCAGACCTTTACTATGTATATTTTATATCTACTGCTGTTAATGTTTGCCCTTTTTAATAAAGCTGGAAAACCTAGTACTAGGAGTCACTGTTGTGCTGGTCTGTTTGTGTCAAGAATGCAGCCATTACTTTTTACTGCTCCACTTTGGTCATCCCAGAAGAGCAGGCTTGAAGAAAAAAAGCTTAATTTGTATAGACGGAAATGACCAGTTCATCTGTGTTTCTTACAGGAACTAAAACATAGCAGTGTAATGTAACAAGGCTGATGGAAAAAAAAAACAACAGATTGGGAGAGTGTAGATGGTAAAAAATTAGAGAAACCAGCTTTGTGACAGGTAGTTTGAAAAACTTTTTTTCCTATTATAGAAATGGATTCTAAACCACAAGAATCTTTTTTCAGCTCAATTATTCGAGAACACAGAAGTATATGAGTAAAACTTTGTTCAGTTTTTGCCTTAAAGATTACTTACATGAACTAGAAAGATGTAACATATTCCAGCTCTCAGTTGTTCTAGCTATCCATAAAACAGTCAACATCTTGAAAGAAAAATAATCCTTTATTTCATGGGTTGCTACAGATGTTTTCACAGTCTTCAACCAGGTAATTGACAAACATCCCAGAGTAATTCCACAACTTGAAGAAAAACTTCAATTTTACTGAGGTTGTCTCTTTACAGTACTACAAAATCGAGGGCCTGTACAGTCTGAAATTACCCATTTGGTAACAGTTCTTATTTTACTTTCTCTTATACCTGAAAGAGAAGATAATTGAATTGATATTATTCCATCAGTCCAGCTCTTAATGACAGATGAGGAGCAGCACTGGGCATTTTCTAGGCAAAATGGTCTCCCAAGTAGAAGCCTAGGACTGTGTTATTAAAGTCCCCATCCTTGATTAACCCCAGCATCAGACCTGCAATAAGAAGGTACTGCAGAACCAACACACCTTACAGCAAGGGCCCTTAAACAATCACAAGAGGAAGAAGAAGAAAGCAGGGGAAGAGTCCCAAAACTTGAACAAGAAAGTAAAGGGAACTCTACCTGGACTTAGATTTGAAGTTTCCTCCTTTCCTGCGCTGGGCAATACCCAAGCGTTTTCGATCTTCAAATGACGGGCTTTTGAGACAGAGGGGAGGGAAGAGAGGTCAGACATGTTGCAGAATTGTATCAGTAACACAGGTACTTCTCAAAAGAACCCTGCCCCAATTTCAGAACCTTTTCCCCCAATATCAAAGTATCCCTGAGGAAGTACAGAGATGCAAATTTTTACCTACTGTAGGCCTGCTAAGATCTTACCCGGCACGGTACTGCTTCAGAGCCTTCCTGCTCGTGTTGGTCAGCTCTTCGTCAAACACAGACACTTTTTTCTTCTTTTTGGGACCTAACAAATAATAATCAGAACAGTGGTTGTAAATGGAAGGCCACAGCATCATCACAGAACTCTTGAACACAACAATTAGCCTAAGCATGAGGCAAGTGACTACAAACATGGGCCCTGGGTCAGCACTTGTGGCCATTCCTTCAAAGATCAGCGCCTCCCTCTATACAAACTAGATTAATTTACCTATTTCTAGCAAAGTAAATGATGTAAGTTAGCTGTAAAACAAAAGTCTCTACCTGCTGGTGCTGCTGCTGGTTCCTCTTCTGGCAAGGCTCTGGCTCTCTTTGCTCGGCGATTCCTCTTTGCCAGCCGCTCAGCATACATTTGAGATTTCAAGATCTCAAACTGTGACCTCTCCTCTGGCTGAAAGGTGTTAAAATACAAGTTTTGGTGATGTGAAGCTTTGCTAAGGGAAGACTATGATAGTCCACCCAGGGTCCCACTTGTCCACAAATGAACTCACTGTCATTTGGGCTTTTTTCTGTGTGTCCTGTACAAATTTCTTCCTTTTCTTTTTCCCTCGTAATGCTAGGTCAAATTCCTGCAGGGCTTTAGCCACTGGAAAGAGAAAGAAAAACAGAATAAAGAACCTCTTAAAGCACAGAGGCCAGTTGCGGCTATAGAATTTAACATGGCAACAGCATCATGACTCACATTTCTCTTTCTTCCTCTCCTCACGGGTCTGGAACCAGCTCCGCTCCAAACTCTCGCTCCCGGTCTCTTTTTTTCCTGTCTCCAGCTGCTTCTTTGCCTTGTTGATCTGTGATAATTCAGGCAAGATGTGAGTTCATGGTAGCTAAAACATACTCCTCTCTTCCCTTTCTAAAGTAGAGGCAGGTTAAGTACACTTAGGGTAACCTCATAATGGACTATATCACACCAGATACTAAAAAAACTGCTTACCTGGGCCTCTGACTGCTGCATCTCACGTTCCTCACGCTCCAAGCAGAGAACTGCATAGATATCTTTCTCTAGATTTTCAATCTTCTCCCGAAATTTCAATATGACATCTGAAAGCAATACCATATGAACACCAGAGGCAATTCATGTGAAGTCCATCTTGTTTTTCAGCACCTCTTTTAGTGTCCTTCTATACCATGATATTCCCTGTGTACTCTCTCCAGCTTTTCACCTCAGTAAAGGTACCACATACCTTGGGGGAGGATTCTGGCTTTCACTGCTGTTTTAGCAGTCTTGACGATCTCCTTCAGCATCTTGCGCTCTTCCTCACCCACAAGTGAAACTGAACGACCAGCCTTGCCTGCCCTGGCTGTCCGACCCACACGATGGACGTAGTGTTTGATGGTGTTAGGCATGGTAAAATTGATGACCTGTAACAGGAACAGTGTTAGCAGGGAAACAACATGAAAGGCCTCCTTAAAAAGCTCAGCAATTTAAATACTCACTGTTTTAACACCTTCAATATCGAGTCCACGTGCAGCCACATCTGTAGCCACCAGGATATCAATCTGCTCATCCTTAAAGCGCCTGAGCAGAGAAAGCAAAGGCATTAGCAATGAATGTAGCCATCTACTTCCACCCTAAAACTTCCAACTTAGAACTTCTTCTTAGCCTCGGCTTGCTAACTAAGCCTGCTAATACCGGAGTGATTCCAGCCGCTGTGTCTGAGAGAGGTTCCCATGAAGCTCCCCAACCCGCAGGCCCATCAGTCCGAGCAGGATGTGCATGCGGTGAGCTTGCTTCTTGGTCTGGGTGAAAAGCATCACGTGATCTTGGAACGTTCGTGTCAGCAGAGCTAAAAGAAAGTTCTCTCAGAAGCCTGCTCCACAGTCACTCACTGATTCCAGCTTGCCTTGGCTCATCACTAACCTGTTACAATGGCCTCCCGGTCCCCCTCCCGGTTGGGCCTGATCCGGATAAATTCCTGCCGCAGGAAAGGCGCAACGTCTGTGTTGCTGTTCACAAAAATTCTGACGGGATTTTTCAGAGAAACGGAAGCCAAATCTTTCACCTACAAAAACAGGTTAAGAAAAAAAAGTCCACATGATTTCTGGTAAAAGACCTGACAAACTCCCATTCAACTTCCTGCCTCAGTATGTTTCTCAGCAGCTTGTCTTACCTCCTCAGTCATTGTGGCAGAGAAAAGCATTGTCTGACGGTGGTGGGAACACAGCCTGATTATTTCCTTCATCTGTTCCTCAAAGTATTCATCCAGCATCCTACACAGGAGAAACACAGCAAGGTAAGGCAGCTTCACCTGGGCCTGGCCAAGAAACATTACATAAGGCAGGGGAACAAGGACAGCCTGATTGCCTGGAGAAAGGAAAGCAGAAAACTGCCATGTTTTTCACTGCTGTCCTGCTTACCCTACCTGTCTGCTTCATCCAAAATCAGCACCTCAACACTGCTCAGGTGGAAAGAAGGGCAGTTGTGGAGATGATCAATCAGTCGCCCAGGAGTGGCAATAAGAATGTCTGGCCCCGAGCGCAGAGCAGCTTCCTGAGTCTTCACATCCAGGCCACCTGAAGGAGAGGGAATACAGACTGCTGACCCCCAAGCACACTGCAGCAGAGTACAGGAATGCAAACTGCCCAAGGAATGGGAAGTGCCTCAGATAACACCACATTCAAAACCAGAAATGACCCCATATTTTCTTTCTCAGAAACCAGTAAACAAGTACAGCACAATATTGCAAAGCAACGTTTTAAACCACAACGTACCTACTAAAAGCATAATAACCACAGAGTCTCCAGTTTTACAACACAGAATTCCCAATTCTGTATAGTGGTTTACAATGAGCTGTACAGTTCACATAAATGACTTAACGCTCACCTACTGCCAGGCAAGTTGTGACACTGCTGAACTGTGCCAGCTGTTTTGTGACAGAGTGCACCTGAATACCCAGTTCTCGTGTTGGCACCAGAACCAGTACACGTGTTATTGGAGCCTGACGAGGTTTGTAAATCAAGCGCTCGAGGACAGGCAAGATGAAGGCAGCTGTTTTACCTGAAAAAAAGAAAATTTAAGAAGGGTTACCAATTATTGAGAATAGCTAATTATCTGTTTCTAGTCCTCTACTCAACCCCCTACCTGTCCCAGTGGCAGCACAAGCACAAATATCCTTTCCTAGAAGACCCACTGGGATACAAGCCTTCTGAATCGGGGTTGGTTGCTTGAAGCCAAGAGCAGTGATTGCCTACAAAGGAGGGAGAGCAATTAAACTCTGTCTCTGGTATGGCCACACACGGAGTGCTGTGCCCAGAGCTGGCCTCATGACTACAAGACACATGGACATACTGGAGGGAGACAAGCAATAGACTGTGAAGGTTATGAAGGGTCTGGGAGCACCTCACATCTGGGGAAAGGCTGACAGAGCTGGGACTGCTCAGGCTGGAAAAGGCTCAGGGGGAAACTTGTCAATGTCAATAAATACCTGATGGGAGGGTGGAAAGAGGATAGAGCCAGGCTCTGTTCAGCAATGCCCAGAGACAGACGCAATGGGCACAAACTGAAACGCAGTAATGTATGTGTTTAGCTCTCTCTAAACACCAGGAACCACTTCTTCACCTCAAGGGTGACCAAGCACCAGCACAAGGGGCCCAGAGAGGTTGCAGTCTCCAGCCCTGGAGATATTCAAAGCCATCTGGACACATTCCTGGGCAGCAGCTCTAGGTGGCCCTGCTTGAGCAGGGGTTGGACAAGATGACCTCCAAGGTCCCTTCCAACCACACTGTGACAAGTCTTGCTAAGATGGTGCTAACACATTCAATCTTTGATTGATGCAATCAAAGAATAGTTTTCATTAATCTATAATAAGAGCTCCTAAAGGACTATCACACTAGTTCCCAAATGATTTCCTTGTCAGAGAGGTTGCAAAGCAATGAGAAATTTGACAGTTCTAATTGGTGTCAGGGAAGCTGTATAACGTTCTAACGAGTAACATATAATAAATCAACTAGGTAAATACCTTTAGCAAAGGTCGTGAAAGATTCATGTCTTGGAATGACAAGTTATCATCATACTGAGAGGCATCTTCAAAAAAGCTCTCTGCTTCCTAGAAATAGGAACAACACCAAAACTGGAAAAACACATGCAGCACACAACATGTTATCAAAGGGCTCTGGGCTGTTTTTTGAGTTATGATTTGTTAGCCAAAGCAAATTCCTCAGTAAGAATACTGTAGGAATTTGACTAATTTTTAACACTTACCACTTCTCCCTTTTTTGATCTCTTCTTTTCCTTCACTTTGACCTCATCTGCAGAGAAAGAGAAATGTGACAGGAATTAGTAAGCACAGCTAAACCCATAACAAGATGTTGTGAACTATCTTAACCTTGTAACTTCAAAGTTTTTGCTCTCAATTCAGATACTGAGGGAGAAACCTCAGAAACAAGTAGAAGCATGTATCAGAGTAAAATTGCCAAGTAAACATCCTTGTTCAGAGATGAGTTCAATTATGGCTACCATTCAAAATGAGCTTGATTAAAATCAGAAGGAATGTTGCAGAAAGCAAACAAAATATAAAAGGTTTTTGCCCTCTCCCAAGACTTCACTTCAGACTTCTTCAGTGAGCCAGCTCTGTGTCAGATTCTTGTCCATCTCAGTGTGTACTGCTGATACCTGCTTTTGTGAAGATACTTTCATCATCCAGTGAATACTCAGACTCCACATCTTCTTCATCCCTACTGCAATCCTCATACTCCTTTTTTTTGGTTGGATCATCTTCAGCCTCTGCAGCCTCATCCTTCAATTTTGCTTGTTTAGCTTCCTTTTCCTAAAAAAAAAATAAATTATGAAAATGCTTTAAAAAGAAAGGATGAAAAAGAAACTTCAATGCTTTGTGAGTCTGTGTTTATTACTATGAGCCCATTCACAAATCCATGGTTTTGCATAACTTTAATCACTAATAATTCTGCAACCTCATCCGTTCAGCAACACATCACATGCGGCAGCAAACAGAGCTGAAGTGATGAGCTGCAGCCAGAGCACCGTGGCTGAGGGAATGGCCAAACACATACCAGTCTTTTTAGCAATGAGAAAAACCCTGACCTGGAGCTTCCTTTTCTGTCTCACTTTCTCAATCTTCTCATCCAGCGTCGTAGCTGCCTTCTAGACAGAAAATCACAACAGGAGAGCTGTAAGACTAGCCCAGAAGAGCAGTGGGAGCCGTGGCCTCTAGCACCGCAGCTCCATCCCGGCCTCAGGCCTCACCTTGCCGCGGAGCTGCCGCAGCGCCGCCGTCCAGGCATCCTCCCCGCCGGCCTCCGCCTCCCCGAACACGAAATCGGCGCTGAAGACCCCGCGGGAGAGTCCCCGCCGCCTGGGGCCCGGCGCCCGCGGCAGCCCCTGCGGTAACACCGGTGAGCAAGGAGCGCGGCCCGGCCCCGCCGCACCGCCCCGGCCCGCAGCTCCCGCGCCTGCCCGGCCCCACCTCCTCATCCTCGGAGTCGCCAGATTCGGAATCCACGGGCACCACGTCCCCCTCGGCGATGGTGCCCACCAGGCCCAGGCTCTCCAGCGTGGCCATGGCTCGGAGCCGGAACCCCGCGGGATACGCGTGCGCTGGGCCGGGCCGTGGGCCGGGCCCGGGAGGGTGGGCAGAGCCGCGGCTGCCTCCGCCCCGCACTGCCGGGAAAGGAAACCGAAAGCGGCCGTGCCGGGTCGGACAGTTGGTGGTGCGGTGTGTTTGCCATCCTTTGCGCTTCTCCTCTCCTTCTTTTCGCTTCCCCTTCTCTTCGCTTCCCCTTGCCGCTGGAGCCGGAGAGAGAAGGAGAAGCTCCGTTTCGGGGCGCTGGCCGGCGGTGATGACGGGCGTGGGCTCTGCCCACCGGGCGGGACTTGCGGGGAACTGGAAACTGAAACTTTGCGGGCGACTATAAGGGGACGCGCTGCTGGGGGTCGGGGCAGAGGCGGCGGCTCCCGGGCTGTGCGGGCAGGGCAGCATCGCCCGTGTTCGGCCGCAGGAGCGCCACGGTCCCCAGCGCCCAGCGCTGCCCTCGTCCCGGAGAGCTGGAAGAGATCCGGAGCAGTCCTCGGCCGGGCGATGGAGGGTCCTGGGCAGGAGCCTCGCGCCCGACACCCCCGAGGTGGAGCGAGAGGTGAGGGTCCCCCGGCGAATGCGGGGCAGGAGGGCTGTGTGTGGTGCTGGTACAGGGGGATCCGCTATTCCCCTGCCTGGGTACAGCGAAATTTTCTCTCAAGGCTCAGTTTCAAAACTTCTTTATTTGCCCTTGGGGTCTGTTTGGGGCCATGATGCGGTGACTTGTTGCAGCAGCCTCTTGCTGTTTGTTCTTGCTAGCAGTCAATTCTTCCCTGAGCGTCCTGTGGGGAGTCTGACAAAAGCTCTATGGGCTGTGCTTCCTGCTACTCCGAGAGGCTGGACTTCGACAGAGGCTCCACGTTTTGCGCGTACTATGTACAGCCAGTTCATGTCATCTGTGGCATCCCCTATCATAATGTCACTGATGACCACCTCCCGAGGAAATGCTGTCCTGTGCAGAAAACTTAATCTTTCACTTTCTTACTTCTGCTTTCAGTTCTGTGGAAAGAGGTTTTGGTTTTTAGTGTTTGCATAGCTCAAGTGAACTCTAAGCATGGCACTCTTTAGCAGTTAGAAAAGGGGGTACAACTGAGACACCAATTTGAAAGTTTATGTGCAAATATAATAATTTTTAACTTGATGTCAAATGCTCAAAATATGCTGACTGTCAGGTCAATATGCTCATTCATCTTTTTTGGGAGGAATGTTAATTTGGTTGATTTATAATTAAGGAGTGTCTTTTTTTTTTGTTTTTTGTTGTGTTTTTTTTTTTAAGGGCATGCACTTCATTTGGACACTAGCTTTACAGAAAGAGACAGAAACAGAATGAATAATGTACCAGGTCAGGCACCTCAGTTAGGGGAAAACCTCCAAGACAGTAATTATACTCTTCTACTTGGGCAAAGAGAAGAGAGGATTGATGGTTGGATTTCAAAGGTTCCTCAATCAAGTAAGAATAAACCAAGAATTCAAGGTGAACAAGCCAACAGTGAAGCCACAGGATTCTGGACTAAACAGGAGAATCAGGGAAGGAGAATGAGGTGTCAAGGTGGGCAAACACATGAGAGGGGCAGAGGACCCTGGAATGATCAAGAAAATGCATTTAGAGGAAAAAGGTGTCAGCTTGGACAAGCCCGTGAGAAGACCAGAGGACCCTGGAATGAGCAAGGAAATGGAGGCAGGGGAAGGAGGTATCAAGGTGAACAAACTCAGGGAGGAGCTAGAGGGAGAGGGCTGAGGAGTGGGTGGGAAAGTGAAGGTAGGACATGGAGGATGCAATCTCGGGAGAGTCCTCACTTCTACCAGAACGCTACCCCAGGTGGTGCCCACCGCAGTGAGCAGCCTCGGCAAGCCAGAAAGATTGGCTATAAATTCCTTGAAAGCCTCCTTGAGAAAGACCCCCCAGAAGTTGTCATCACACTTGCTTCCAGTTCGGGGTTGAAGGAACTTCTTTCCCAAACAACTATGAACCGCAATTTCGTTCAGCTCATTTGCCAGGTGCTTCGAAAAGCATGCAGTTCCCAAATGGACAGACAGAGTCTCCAGCACATTCTTGGGGTTGTGAAGGAGTCCAACTTTCTCAAAACCTGTCTGCCACAGTATGTGTCTGACATGGTAACAGAAGTAGTTCCTGCTGTACGCCATGAGTATCCTGAGCATATCAGCAACATCATTTTACTTCTTCAGCACCTGATAAGTACTTTCCCAGCGAGCTCTGTGCAGAAAGTCTCCCTTCTCTTGACAGTCTTAACAGCATCCATAAATGCCCTGAGAGCTTTTGGTGTGGACATCACAGAAGAGACGGGGAAGAATCTCAGTGAAGTCCAGATGCTCATGCAGCATCTGCAGGAGAAGAGACGTGAAGGCACACTAAGGGCTGATAAATGTACATTTATGCAGCCTCAAGGTGGGCAAGAAGAAAGCTATCGTATCATGAGCATTTATCCAACACGTGATGAGATACATGGTAATGAGAAACCTTTTCTACGTCCCAATTTTGTTTTTGGAAGATATGAAAGCACCAGTATTTATCTTGACACTCACTTCCGACTTTTGA
Organism: Tichodroma muraria; assembly: GCA_013390105.1. Classification (NCBI taxonomy): domain Eukaryota; kingdom Metazoa; phylum Chordata; class Aves; order Passeriformes; family Sittidae; genus Tichodroma; species Tichodroma muraria. Next base: position 67,714 of record WAAG01060335.1, on the reverse strand, counting down.
GAGAAGATTTTGTAAGGCCTTTGAGGGAAGGTATCATGGAGGTTTTGCAGAACCTTCAGGACAGAAATTTGAGAAAGAAAAGATTTGATGATATCAGGATCTACTTTGATGCACGGATTATTGCCCCACGTTGTACCTCAACTGGTATTGCTTACAAGGTCCAGTTTGACACAAACCCACTGAGGTCTGTACAGTGGCAGAATTCTAAACGACTGCTATATGGATCCCTAGTCTGCATGTCCAAAGATCACTTTGAAACATTCCTTTTTGCCACTGTTTCTAGTCGTAATGCTGCAGAACTTGTCAATGGGATTGTGGAGCTGTGTTTTGATGCAAAGAGCCAGCCACTGCTGGCAGAGGTTCAACCCTCAGACTCTTTCCTCATGGTAGAGACAACTGCCTACTTTGAGGCCTATCGGCATGTGTTAGAAGGGTTGCAGGAAGTGCAGGAAGAAGACATCCCATTCCAGAAGTACATTGTGGAATGTGATGCACAGGTGAAGGAGCCGGCATACCTGACAGAGGATACTGCCTACAACCTTGCACCCTTGATGAAGACTTCACATGGAGAGACGTGCCCTGATAGCTTGAAAAGTGTCTACATTCTAGATCCCAACCAATGGCCTTCAATGGAAGCTTTGAAATTAGATGAGTCTCAGATGCAGGCATTGAATGTTGCACTGACCAAGGAGCTGGCTATTATCCAAGGACCTCCTGGCACTGGTGAGAAATATTTGCTTAAAGGCTCTGTAATTTAAGAAGTTCTCATTGATTCCCCCATCTCGAGAGATTAACTTCAGAGAAAGCTAGCTGTACTGTCTCCAAAGCTTTAGTCCTGTGGCTAATTGATGCTTGAGTCGCCCAGTTAGTGTGAGCTGTCGAGACAGTTAATATCCTCAAATACCCACGTCTGATCTTTGCCCACCTAGATGCAAGTAGACACCAACTGCACTGTGGGCTGTGCTTGTATATTGGGGTGAAGAAGTTTTCAATTGCCTTTGAAAATTTGGTCCCTCTTCCTGTGCAGCACTCTCCTACTTGTATTCATGGCATGTTAGAGCTTTGGGAGCATTCAGCCATGAACCATTGTGTGAATAAAGTATTACAAGATGAACTATAATTGTTTTAAATGGTACCTGAATTTAACAAGCACCAGTGCTTGTATCGCAATAGGATGTGGATGGTTCATGTGCAGCCAGATGTCATGTATGATGCCAGTATCAGAGTGGGCGGGGGGAATGCATTGGGAGAGAAAACCCTGTGTCCAGGTCTGGTGTGTTTTCCAAGAAATAACATTCTTGCAGACTGTGGCCTTGCTCAACTACAAGCCAGAAAGTCAGTGTCACTCCACGTTGTCTACATTTTGTAAGCTAGTTACCCCTGGGGTCAGTTCTCTTGGTACAGACCAGATTGGTGCCTAGAAAGAAGTCTTGTATCTGTTTTTGATGATTTCTATGTTTCAAGACACTCATAGAGGGTGGATTACCCTCTTCTGATTCTGAGCTTGTCTTGCAGGGAAGACTTACGTGGGTTTGAAGATTGTTCAGGCTCTCTTGACTAATGAGCACGTGTGGCAAAGCACTTGCCTGAAACGTCCCATCCTTATAGTCTGCTACACTAACCATGCACTGGATCAGTTTTTAGAAGGTAAGAGTACCTGCAAGCAGGATGGAGGTAGAGTCATAGAACCATAGAATGGTTTGGGTTGGAAAGACCTTAAAGATCATCTAGTTCCAACCCACCTGCCATGGACAGAGGAACCTTCCACTAGACCAGGTTGCTCCAAGCCCTGTACAGCCTGGCCTTGAACACTTCATGCATCCACAAATTCTCTGGTCAACCTGTTGTTAGAAGCTGTAATTAGAAACTATACTATAATTCTTAGTATAGAGAATTACAGTGACTGCTCATTGTATGGCATGATAACCTGCATTTTGGGTTGATTATTTTTAGTGACTCTGGCCCCATTGATATAGATTAGAAAAACTTCACTCAGAGCAAACCACTGTAGGATTTGCAGTCAAAGGGTGTTTTTCCTGCCTCTTGTTCTACTGCTGAAAACTGAGCTTAGCCCCTTAGTTCTAATATTTTTCTTTCATTCACAGGAATACTCTCATTTCAAAGAGATGGGATAGTGCGTATTGGGGGCAGGAGTAACAGTGCAGCCCTGCACAGATTCACCTTGAAGGAGCTGAGGAGGCTTAACTACAGATTTGACTTCCTAGACCACCTCTCCAGAGACTATCAAAATGTATGTGCAGACCTCGTGGGAGATGCTGGGACTGGGTTGCCTGTGCATTGGAGGAGATAATAAACCTCCCCCACACCTGGCCTTTCACCTTGTTTTGCGCTGAATTTGGCCTCTTAATTCTTCTGTAAGTTTTTTGTCCTGCTGTTAGTGAACTTTGTTTCTCTGAGTGTGACACTGCCTCCCTTCTCTTTGTTATGAGTAGGTAATGAATGAGATGGAAGATGTTGAGCAGGAGCTCCTTGAAGGAGCAAAGCGGTTGGAGTACACGACCTACGGAGTTCTGCATGAGCGCTGCTTGGAACCGCACATGGCGCCCCAGCACTGGGCCAGTCTGAAAAGGGCTCTGGTGAGAGAGGTCCCTTTCTTCTGAGTCAAGCAGTTCCAGTGCATGCTCACCATCCTTTCTGCTAGTGGGCCTGAGGTTCCCCCAGCATACATCTTTTTAGCATCATTTGGTTACTGGGAAAGTGAGGGAGTGAACAGCAAGCTGTGCCAAATGACAGTAGTCTAGACAGACAGGGCAAGCAGGGGCTTTGAATTTTGCTCCTTTAAACTGCAGAGATTCTAAGTGAACTTTAGCAGCATAAAAATGCTAGTACCCAAAGGAAAGCCTCTTAAAGTGAAGGGGAGGAGGGGTACCCTTTCTGAAGATCTGGGGCTGCTTGGACTTTCTAGCTCTGGATGGTGTCTTGGGGGGACTTGTCCTAGTTGCTGCTGCTGTAAGGTGCTGCTCTGGCAGCATCCTGAGACTCTGAAGTGCAATAGGCCTGGCTGATTTGACTTTCCTTGTATTAGGAGGACAGTGAGTTTTACTCCATCAGTTCACAACGCTCATTGATTCTGGAGTGGCTGGGACTTGGTGTATCTGCCTTCACCCAGAATGCTGCAGAGAATGTATGGGCTGAAAATCCAGGTAAACAAACAAAACGAAAAAACGAACGCCAAAAATACACCCACCCCACACATACCCTCTATGAATGTGTTTACCTAAGCAGTGTATGTGTGCCAGAAAAGAGACACTGCTACTTAACAGGCACAGAATGATGTGTGATTCTGTGAGGAAGTGGAAAGAAGATTAACCCTAATTTCCGTGTAGTGATCTGACTGCTGCACTGATAAAGTGGCTGTGGCTTACTTCATGTGACTGGTGACTCTCACAGGAGGTCAGCAGGAAGAAGAGGAGGAGGGGGAAGATGAAGCAGAAGAGGAGCTTTTGGAGATTCCAGAGATGGCTGACTTGATTGAAGCTGAGAGAGTGATTGAGGATGAAAAGATAGCAAACCCATGGAGGAGGGAGAAAGAATATGACAGAGCTGCTCATGAACTAGCCAATGCCATGTTGGCTATGAAGCTGGACCAGGAAGAAGGAAAAGCTCAACCCCAACAGGAGACCATGCAGTGGGAGGTAACTGCATGCATTAGCATGACTGTGTAAAGAATAACATGGGGATGCTAATACAAAAGAATCTTCGTGCTGTAACTGCTTATTGGGGTGCCTTTTCTTTCTTTGCCTTTTTTTTTTCCAGGTTATGCCTGGCCAGAGGAGAAGAATTAAGCAGAAGATGAAGGCTGAGCTCCGTAAACTGAGCACAATGACAGAGTTGGAGGCCAATGCTGTTCAGGATGTGTGGCAACTTGACCTGAACTCCCGCTGGAGGCTTTACAGGTGACAAAACTATATTGCAGGGCTTGTCAGGCAGGTGTTTCCTGGGATTGTTCCAGTGTGCAAACTGTGTCAAGCCATGATGTTTCTGCCTGTATCTGTTCAGCTCCTTGTTTGAACATGCTTGTTCTTACCTTCCTTGTACTGCATGGGAAGCAATGTCATGCCTTGCATTTTTACATGCAAGGGACTAAGTACAGATGGTAATAATCTGTTTCCCAAAAGACATGGGAGAATATTTGAACTGAATCCACTCAGAACTTGTGGATCACCATCCTGTTTTCCTTGCAGTGTGTGATAATGGCACTTTCTTCCCAGGCTTTGGGTGAAGTCTTACCAAGGTTTTATTCGAGAGGACATTCTGAAGCATGAACAGCAGTATCAGGCAGCAGCAGAAAGACTGGAAGAACTGAAGCTGGAGCAAGATCTCTGCATTCTCAATAATGCCAGAATTGTGGGGATGACAACTACAGGTGCAGAACAGTTGGGAAGCAAACCAGTATTGTATTGCTTCCAGTCATGTTTAAATAACCTTTCTGCTGAAAGATTAGTATCATGTGCTGCTTCACAGCCTGGGTCAAGGCTCTGCATTAGTCTGGAGCCTTTTTAATCTCTGACTCCCTTTGCAAGCAGGGCTGTTGTGAGAGTTGTTAATTAGTGGCATGAGCAGCTTTTATGCCCTTTTGCACTCCCCCTGTCTCAAGTAGCATTCTTCTCATGGACCTGCACCACTTGTGCTTTAGTAAGGCACATATAGCTAATACCTGTATTGCTATTTCCACAGCACCTTCTGGAGATTGTAGTGTCAAGGTCATTGTAGTATGTCCTTTTGGAGAGACAATTTAGGCTTATTTATGTGTGTAGAACAATGTGTTGAGTGTATCTTTTGTCTGAAGACAGCATTGAAAAAAGGACCAAGGCAGGCATAGGACTAATCCCTACCTGCCTTCCTTAATAACTCTTCATATAGAAGCCATCCCTGGTATATTTAAAATTTAAAAAGCTGAGTGTTGAAATGGGGAATCTTGAAAAGAACCCCAGTCTTTCCTGAGACAGAGCCTACTCCTCTCTGTGAAAAGTCTTGCCTTACTGCTTGAATGTAGTTATATGCTAAGGTTTATCTTCCGTCCTTGCTCAGGTGCTGCAAAATACCGACGGATCTTGCAGTACATAAAGCCGCGAATTGTCATTGTAGAAGAGGCAGCAGAGGTGCTTGAGGCTCACACCATTACTACTCTGAGTAAAGACTGCCAGCACCTCATCCTCATTGGAGATCACCAGCAGGTAACTTTCATGACTAACATCTCTGTCTGCTGTGTTAATGAACAAGAACTGTCTAACCAAACACCGTGTGGGAAAATTGCCAAGGCTTGTTGCTCCCCAGCTTCCACAGATGCCACAGGTCCTGTCTCCGGTAGTTTTAGAGTAGAGCTCCTGTGAGACTGCTGTTTTAGTTTAACTGACAGAATTTTACATGTGCTTTGATTATGACTGTATCTAGCTTTGATATTTAGCACTTTTGCAAGATTCCAGTCCCTGGCCTTTCAGTGGGTGATCTGTCACAGAAAATGAGAGTGAAAAATCCTACTTACACATAGGAAAAGTGCCAAAACATGGACCTCCTATCCCTTCTCTTTCAGTTGCAGCCTAGTGCAAATGTATATGACCTGGCCAAGAACTTCAATCTCGAAGTCTCTCTCTTTGAACGTCTGATCAAAGTGGATTTCCCCTTTGTCTGTCTGAAGTACCAAGTAAGAAAGAGATAAAAAAAATTTCATGGCATTTGTATTTAGGTTGTTTTAAGTTTGTAATACACTTAGTTTATATTTCTACTGTAAGAGCAGCATAAAAGAAAAGAATGTACTATCTAACTTCTGAAAAGAGTGGTAGGAGCTGTCAAACTGACACAGAGTTCCAGTATATTTTCAGTTATTTAGTGATACTGTCCATAGCACTGTGGTTCTCATGTTTTTGTGTGAAGAACATGGTTTATTGTGGCAACTGAAACTTCCAGAACTTTGCAGAGTGAGACAGCACAATTCTTCTCAGGCTGCTTCCTTCTAAATTGCTATAATCATCTATCTTGGTGCCCAGGGAAGTTAATTCTACCACCAGCAGTCCTGTACTAAAGGCACTTGGAAGAGCACATTTAGTACTTAGGGTGAAGTGCTGGCTTTTGTTATCTATAAGTGTGCTTAGATTTCCACTGAAACCAGCATTATTGTACAACAACCTTACCAACAGATTTTCTTGAAGATACTCCGCTACTACCACTCCTGCAGTTGGTGGTGTCAGCAATGGGGTGAGGGAGACCGGGGATTGGGAAGTGCTCCCTTCTTGTCTCTTATAAGAAAATGCTCTCCTTCTAGCATTCTCCTTGTCTTGCATTCAGCCACCGTCTGTACAGTGGAGCAAAAGAATATTGACAGGGAAATAAGATGCTCCTTCCTCAGGACTGATAAAACTGTTTTGTGTTTCAGCACCGCATGCGCCCTGAAATTGCACAACTTATCAATCCCCATATATACCAGAAGCTGGAGAACCATCCCTCTGTCCTGGAATATGAGAATATAAAAGTGAGTTTTCAGCAATCCAAGTGGTTGCTTTTGTCCCTGTTACTGGCTTAATGAGTTTCTGTAAAATACAGTGTTCAAGGATTTCAAACTCTTAGGTCAAATTCAGTTACTGAAATTTATACCTGAATCAAGGAATGGTGCAATATAGAATTACATAACTTGTTTGTAGTTCTTCTGGCATTTGTGATGGTGGACAGTGGAAATGGATCCAATACCAATGACTTTAAAACAACAGTAAAAAATGGAAGGGGGAAACAACTGGATTGTAGGAGTTTGAAAGCTAGGAAGAAATCTTAATTTAAGGACTTAAAGCATAATATATGAAACTCCAACATAAAATAGGTAACAGAATTACTGGAACGCTTTTTCCTTGGTTTCTCCATTTGGGCATTTTACCAATAAACAACATCTGCAAAGAAAATCTATGCAGCTTGCAAATATAAAGTAATCACTTATTATCTAATATGCACAATAATCAGCCAAAATTTCTGGGGTGACAGAAACTAGAATTCTCTCTCTGACATCCTTCTTCTTGTTTCAGGGTGTCTCAACTAATCTCTTCTTTGTGGAACATGAGGTTCCTGAACAAGAGATACAGGAAGGGAAAAGCCACCAGAACCCACACGAGGCCCACTTTGTAGTGGAACTGTGCAAATACTTCTTGTGTCAGGGCTATGAACCTTCTCAGATCACCATTCTCACTACTTATACTGGACAGCTCTTCTGTCTGCGTAAGTTCATGCCAGTGAAGATCTTTGAAGGTGTGAAGGTTCATGTAGTAGATAAGTACCAGGGAGAGGAGAATGATATTGTTCTGCTATCACTGGTGCGGAGCAACAAAGAGGAGAGACCTGGGTTCTTGAAGATCCCTAATCGGGTATGTGTGGCATTATCCAGAGCTAAGAAAGGGCTCTATTGTATTGGAAACATGAGAATGCTTGGCAAGGTTCCTCTGTGGAACAAGATCATTGAAACACTTGGGAAGAATGGTCACATTGGCCAGTCACTGGAGCTTTGCTGTCAAAACCACCCTGAAACCAAGACACAGGTGTCTACAGGTGAAGACTTCAACAGAGTCCCAGAGGGAGGCTGTACTCGTCCCTGTGAGTTTAGGTTGAGTTGTGGACATGTTTGCACACGCGCATGTCACCCATATGACCCAGAACACAAAGACTACCAGTGCCTGAAGCCTTGTCAAAAGGTGCTTTGTGCAGATGGGCACCGCTGCCCACAGTCATGTTATGAGCCCTGTGGAAAATGTATGGTGAAGGTAGAGAAAACTATTGCTAAGTGTGGCCACGCACAGATGGTGCCATGCCATATTCCACCATGGGAATTTAAGTGCCTAGAACCTTGCCAGAAGAAGTTAAACTGTGGACACACATGCAGAAATTCCTGTGGGCAGCAATGCACACTGAAGTGTCCTGAACAGGTTACAGCCACATTGAAATGTGGCCACGAGCAGAAAGTTTCTTGCTGGGTCGCTAGGATGGGATGGGAGGAGGCTGTGAAATGTAAAACTAAGTGTTCTGTCACACTGGCATGTGGCCATGTGTGTTCAGGTTCATGTCATACTTGCTTTGGAGGAAGATTTCATAAGGCATGTAACAGCCCATGCAAGCGTGTCCTGATCTGCTCCCACAAGTGTCAAGAGCCTTGTACTACAGAATGTCCTCCTTGTCAGAAGGAATGTCAGAACTACTGTATTCACAGTAAGTGCAAAAAGAAATGTTGGGAAAGCTGTGTTCCTTGTGCTGAGCCGTGTGAGTGGCAGTGCCAGCATTACCAGTGTACCAACCTTTGCTCTGAGCCGTGCAACAGGCCCCGCTGCAATGTTCCCTGTGCTAAGATGCTGCACTGTGGTCATCCCTGTGTTGGATTGTGTGGAGAGCCCTGCCCAAAGAAGTGCCTTGTTTGTGACCATGAGGAACTCACTCAGATCTTTTTTGGCTTTGAGGAAGACCCAGACGCTCGATTTGTACAGCTTGAAGACTGTGGCCATGTCTTTGAGTCGCAAGGCCTTGACCACTATATGGATGAAGATGATGATGTCGTCAAGCTGAAGGTATGCCCTTTGTGTCAGACACCCATCAGAAAGAATCTGAGATATGGCACCAGTGTGAAAAGGCAGGTGGAGGAGATAGAACGGGTGAAACAGAAAATCCAAGGCCCAGCACAGGAAATTGAGTCTAACAGACGGAGACTGCAGGCTGCACTGGCACAGAATGTTGTTCTGAGGAGAGATCTACCCTTTGAGTATGCCAAGCTGGAAGATAAACTAGAAGCTTCTGCTCTCTCCACGAAGAGTATTGGACTACTTGAGAACCTGCTTAATTTCTATGAACGTGTAGCAGACCTAACTCATTCTATGAATAAAATTGATGAGAATGAAAGGAAGGGGCTGAAAAAGAGGCTGGATGAAGTGCAGGAGTGGTTGGATAAGCAACGCATCAGTTTTACAGGACAGGAGCTCACTGACCTGCAGTCTGAGATCCAGAGACTGACTTATTTGCTGAACCTCTTGGCAAGGTGCAAAGCAAGTAGGATGATGTCCACAGATGTTGCAGCAGAGATTAACAGCGCGCGTGAGATCCTGGAAGGGACAACGAAATTCACAGAGGAGGATGAGGCTGCAGTGAAGGCCCACCTGAAAAAGATCAATGCTGGCTTGCCCATGTCAGGGCTGGGGATTTCTGAAAGTGAGCGGGTGCAGATTGTCAGTGCTATTGGCTGTCCCCGTGGCCACTGGTTCAAGTGCAAGAATGGACATATCTATGTAATTGGGGAGTGTGGGGGGGCAATGCAGAAGAGTACGTGCCCCGAATGCCATGAAGTCATCGGCGGCATGAACCACACTCTGGAGAGCAGCAACAGCCTGGCCCCGGAGATGGATGGGGCAACCCACGCGGCCTGGTCCGATGTAGCCAACAACATGCTCAACTTCGAGGACCTCCGCCGGCTGATGTAGTGGGGTGTGAGCCTCGCTTCTTACCGCAGACGCGCATAGAGGGGCACGGCCCTGCTGCTTTCCCCGTTTGCTTCCTCACAAATAAAGTCTGTATCGCTGCGAACCGGGCTCTGCTGTCTCTGTGGGGCTGTCCCCGGGGGGCGGGGCTGTCCCCGGGGGGCGGGGCTGTCCC
>WAAG01060335.1:39561-58068 GCA_013390105.1 Tichodroma muraria | reverse complement strand
GGCGCGGCTGCGAGGTGCGGGCCAGGGCCGGGCGGGGGTCGGGCCGAGCCGGGCCGGCTGCCCGCGGGCTGAGCTCTGTCTGTGCCGTTGCAGAGGGAGAGCCGGGCGAGGGCCGAGAGCCGTTCGAGCTGCCGCGCTTCTGGGACGCGCTAGGTACGGGCGGGGAGCGGCCGGGCCGGGGTTCGGGCGGGGCCGGGTAGCCGCGGGGCTGGGCCGGGTCAGGGCTGCTATCCCCGGCGGGTCTCCAGCTGTGGGGCGTGCCCTCCACTCATGGAGTCACGGAATCGACAAGGTTGGAAGAGAGGGAGCTTTAAGATCATCAAGTCCAACCGTTAACCCAGCGCTACCTCTGTAAACCCTAAACCACATCAGTGCCAGATCCAGCCTCCTAAACATCCCTAGGGTTAGTGACTCCACCACCTCCTAGGCCAACCTACTCCATTGCCTGACCACCCTAACTGGTCACCAAACAGTCCAAGGTGTGGCAAAGCAAAGGCCGATACAAACTGTTCGTACAAGGTTTATAAAGGTCTCTGTTAAAGCCTTCTGGCACATCCTAGTGAACAGGTCGTGAACCAGGATGTAGACTGTGGTTCTGGCTATCACTACCAGCCAAGTGAAAAAAAAAAAACAACAGAGTAAAAGCAGACACAGGACACAAGTAACATGCATGGCACAAATGCACCAGGGAATTTTTATTTTTAGTGGGGTTTAGTTTGTGTGGTTTTATGGCTTGGGTATAATCGTAAGCAAGTAGTAGGATCAGAGCTGCTGCTCATCAAGGTGCTCTATTCTTTCACCTGAGTTTCGTTCTCTTCTTTTGTTCCCGTTGTTGTTTTTTTTTTTTTAGGTCAGACATTCCAAGTAACGTCACAGGAAGCTACAAAGCTGAGTCTGGCATTCTCAAGGCCTCCACTACCTTCTGCAGAGGTGAGAGAAAGCCTCAACAAACTATGAAATTGCAGTGTGTGTGCAAGCTTCAGGTACTTCTTGGTTCATTTGATTAAAGGGGCTGTGTACTGTAGAGTGTATTAATATAACACAAGAACTTCCCAGAGAACTAATTTCTGTAAGGTAGAGAGACATACTAAATAAAAATATTCTTATATTCTTTAACAGCTACAACTAGTTGCTGATAGAGACAGAATATTGGAGAATACAGGCCTTAGGTTTAACAAAGAATATGCAATATTTTTGCTATCACTTGAGAGAAGTTTATCATACAGGTGTTTGGAGGTGAGAAGAAAAAATGACCTTCAGTTCAGAATATTGATCTAAGTTACTTTTTCCTTCCTGATGCATGACCACCATGCCAGGGAGTGTTTTGTTACTAAATCATGAGGCAGGTTAAGATGCATAAAGCTTGCTTACAGTGCCACCTTCTCGTGTTGTATTTGTTTCTCAGCAGACTGGTCATTGCTATTCTTCGCTTTTCTCAGAGCAGTCTGGAGGGCAGTGATTGCCTGTGAGGATTTCTAAATGTGGTGCAGGTGTGTGTTACTCACAGGTGACCCTTTGGCCTCTCCATTTTCAGGATTGCCAGAAGCTGAGTGAGGATGTCCAAAAGGCCATTCTTGCAGTTGCCACAGTGTACTACTGGCTACCCAAGGGCCAAGGTGAGATAATGACAGCAAGGCAGTCACCACTGTATAGGACGGTGGTTCTTTCACCACCACTATATAGAGAAACCCAGTTTCAGAGCCTAATGAGGTCTGGTATCAGCAAGTTTTCATTAGCATGGTATCCCATTATCAGCTATTCTGTAGACTTTGAATGTGTTTATGAGTGAAGTACTTCTCTGCTGCTGCAGTTTTCCATCTGTGGGAGTGTGATAATGTAGGAAGTTGTGTAGTTGATTGAGCATTGAAATTTATGACGTGTTGAAATCCTTGTCCAGACTTCTTTTGGAACTGGGAAAGCATTTTGCTTTCTTCAGAATACTCCTGACTTCATTTATACAGTGTATCCAGACAAACAGAGCAGTCTGTGTTCATTTTCAGCACTTGCTTTCTGTCAGTGCTGACTTGGTGCCAGCTTTCTTGCTCTTTCTCAATCTCAACCAGGTACTACTCTTCGGAAGATGGTTCGAGATGCTACCACTGAAGTAGTGGAAGGAATGATCCAACTCACAGACACAATTCTCAATGCCCCAGTGGAGAGGTTGTAACTTTCAGTTGCATGATTCTATGATTTTGTGATAATTTGGGGGGAAAAAGGCAAGAAAAAGTTACAAGTATACTTGTTAGGAGGCAGCAAGGCTTTTACACAGACATGGCATACTAGTGACAAGCTGGCTGGTGACATCTTTGCAGCAGAACTTTTGCTGGTGTTTGTCATCTTTGGTGCAGAGAATTAAACCACAGTCTAGCACAGTGCTGTTACTGACTCTAACCTTGAGGGTTTTGTTTTGTTTCAGCTTGTCTCAGGAACAGCTGATATCAACTGGGAGTGTGTGGGAGGCCTGCGAGCAAGTGTGTAACCTGCCACGAGGTGAGTGTTGTAAATGCAGAGAAGCAGAACTAGGACCTGTTGTCTTGGAACATCAGTAACTTTTGCAAGGGCATCCCAGCTGGTACAATGAAGGCTGAATGGAGACTGACTCAAAATTTTGACTGGTTTTGAAATATATAGGCTTGGAAACGAGATCAGATTCTTTGCCTGACAGCAGTGCAGCTCTGAGCTTTGCAAGAAGTTTGATCCTACAGTGATTGCAAGCCTAGATGAAGGTTATTGGAAACACAGGGGCACCACAATTTTCATCCTTTTGCTTTTGCAGATAACCAGGCAGCAGTTGTGTCGGCTCTGGCTGCATGTCTAGGCGTGGTCAAGGATGCTGTGGAGGAGATGGAACATGTAAGGAAATCCCTAAGCCTTAGAGGAACCTGCAGTGGTGGATTCGTAGACTCAGAATATTCTGAATTGCAAGGGATACACAAGGCTCATCTAGTCCAGCTCCTGGCCCTACACAGCACAACCCCAACAATCCCACCATGTGCCTGAGAGGTGTCCAAATGCTCCTTGAACTCTGACAGGTTTTGGGTTGTGAACCACTTCTCTGGGGAGCCTGTTCCAGAGCCCAACCACCCTGTGAGGTGGTTCAGTGATGGAACACAGGAATTATTTTACATACAGGCTTTAATACAAATTTGTTCTGACATGACATAGATCATTGTTTTATGCATGGATTTTAATGAGTTTTTATTCTCAAGCCTGGTTTACTTTGTGTAAGATTTCCATTAAACCATGTCCTTAATTGGGGATGGGGGAGATAATTTAGGATCATGTAAGAATTCACCAGGTTCTTGCTGTTTGCATTGTTAGAGTGGTGGATTAGTTTTTCTTAATCCAGTCATTTTAGGATTAACCAACTGAGATTTCAACATTAATTATTTATATGATGTCTAGATTATGCTTTCCCTTTCCTCCTGGGTGTTGCTGGAATTGCTGTTAGGCTCTGGGTTTTCAGTGCCTCTGTGTTCTCAGGCACTGGTGGAAGGGCAGGATCCCTATGGGGACATCATGGAGGATGAAGAGCTGGGCTTTCGGGGCAACAGAGACACGTATTGGTCAGAGGCTGACCGGCAGCTGCTCGGCTCCTGCATGGGATTGATGAAGGCTTCTAAAGCTTGCCTGAAGAAGGTCTTGGCTGCAGTGAAGGCCCATGGCAAAGCTGATTCTCCGGAGCAGATTGCACAGCTGGATGACCTGGCAGATATTGCTAATGAGATCAGCCCAAGGTAAGCAGGGTTCTCCCCATTCTGCTTTTCCCTCTAGAGCAGTCTCGGTCTTTCTTTGAGCTCTTGAGTGAGGGGTAGGAACAACCTTTATGATACTGGAGCTGTGAGCAGGTGGTAGACACAGGTGTGGAAGGAAGGCTGTTACGCTGTTGAGAGTTGTGTAGGTCAGGAGAGGGACATAGGGATGGAGCTGTGACCACATCTCACTCCATGGTGAGAGGGACACACAGGTGACTGAGAAGGCAGTGGGAAGCATCCCATAGGTACAGCTGACATCTCACTGTTGTTCCTGACCTGCATTCAGAATGGGTGCAGGCTTTGACCAGGATCTGTGAGTTGTGCTATCAGAACATTTCTTCTTTGGTCCCTTTTTTTCTGTTCTAGTGTTGATGAGCTGGCACTGAGCATGTACCCACCTGTGAACCCGTTGGCTGTGCGACTTAATGTGAGTATCTTCAGTCATGGTATCTCAGTGTCCGAGTATCTGCACGTGGGACAGTGGCTATCTGCACGTGGGACAGTGGCCTGGCTGTAGGGAATGGGAAGAAAGCAGATTGGAGGGGTTATGTGACTTCAGGGGGAGGTAGGTGTTAGTGTCTACCTCAGTAATCATTTATTAGGGGTGAAGAGTGCCCTTTGTTCTTGCACACTTAACTTCCTTCAGGTGGAAACACATTCTTCATCTGTACCTCTTCAGGGAAGAGCATGGCCACTTGGAACTTCAGCTTTGAACTATAATCCATAGAGATTTCCAGTGATAGAACCTCAGGAAAGTGGTGTCTAAGGCTGCCTATGTACTGCAGATGTACTTTCTTCCTTGGGTAGTGCAGTCTTGCTCAAATAAAGTTATCTATGACATGAAAAACTCTTAGAGGGTATTTAAGCACTGAAACAAGCTGCTAGGAGAAGCAGTGGAGTCTACATCTTTGGCAGCACTCAAAACTTGACTGGCAGTGATTGTGGCAGTGCACTGGCAACCTGACTGAACTTTGAAACGTCCCTTGCATCATAAATTAAGTACAAATCTCCTCATATCTTGGATTTTTTTTTTTAATTCTTAATCCTGGTTTCCTGCCTTTGGCCAGTGGCTTGATTTTTTTGGAACAGAAAAAATTACTTAATATCAAATTGCATTAAAATTAGTCACTTGCAACTTTGTACTTTAATATCAATTACTAATTTCTAATAGGCTTATTTTTTTAAATAAAACCAGCATTTTAATGTATGCTTTAAAAAAAGCCAGTTTTTTTTTACCTGTCACAACCAGGAGTAGGTTGGGAGGCACTTCCAGCATGGCAGTGATGGATAACTTCATTCTGCTTCAGGATCCATTGCAATTTTATTCATTCTTGGCTCTTGTACATCCCTATAAACATCTTTATTTTCCAATACTGCTCAGACACTACTTTTCCTGACATTTGGCTCACCTTATTTCCCTTTTGTTTCTTTCTAGGCTGCTAAGTTGGCCTCAGTATTAAAGAAAGTCTTAGAGATTGCAAAGTGAGTACAAGCTAGTTTTTAAGTGTGTGTTCCCTGCTATGAAGGTTGATAGCTTTCTGCCTCATGCCAAAGGTGACTCATTTCTAGACAGTAGATGCTGGCATTTTGGAACTATGATGATGATATCTAGTGACAGAGGGATGGGAGTAAGAAAAGGATGATAGTGGTTCCTTGGTTTGGGATTACAGACATGAGTGTGGGTTCCTCCTTGCTCAAAGCCCTCTGGGGCTAGAGCAGCCCTGTTTAACTGCTGTGCTTATTCAGAGCTTCACAATACCTGCCTGCTGCCTGGATGTATAGGTATAGCACACCCAGGAGGCTTCCCTAATGCATTTCCTCCACTTCTGCAGGACAAGCCATGTATGTCCACCATCAGAGGAAGGCTGGGTGCAGTTTCTAACTGGTGCAGTAGATCACAACATGAACAAAGTCAAGAACTTCACACAGGGTCAACTTTAACTCTGCTGTGCCTATGTGTGTTGCTGCCACTGGCTCTGGCATCTGGATTTCCAGTGAACTTTGCTGTTCTTCAGCTGCTTGGCAAATGATGAGAACAATGTAAGAGAGAACTTCACTGCTACTTGGAAGAACTTCTCCAGGAAGTTGCCCTTTGCCATTGCAGAAGGTGTCATTTTGCCTGGATTCTTGGGATCATGGGGTGCTGCATCTTAATGTGCCCCATTCATCAGACATTACAACTACTGTGGGGTTCAGAGAAAAATAAAATACTGGTAGATTTACATTAGTTGCTTTATCTGTCTTCAGAGAATGAAAGGGTCTTGCTTCTTTTGCAAGCAGCCCAGTGAATAATTATAAAATGTGCTGCACTGCTGCTATTTATTTCCTGTCTAACCTTACTGAGCAGTGAACGAGCTTTCTCTTTATTTTCTCAGCAGCAGAAAATATTGTTTACTACCTTACCAATGTCAAGAAGATATAGGGAGATATCCCTAGAGACATGCTACATCTATCATCACTTAAAAGTTCCAGGATACCCTTTATTTTGTCACAGGTAGGGCAAAAGACTTAAGCACTAGTGGGCTCAGCACAGGTGTGGTGAGAACTGCAACATCTGCTTGAGCATTCAGCCCATCTTTGTCACAGTGAGGTTCAACTTCTAAAACTGGAGAGTGGACATAGTGGCAGATGGGAGAGAGTTGAGTTTGTGCAGATAATCAAAATCGGACGTGGTTTTAAATACAGCTTTTATTAAACTGTTAACATCTATGCTTGCCTATGATCAGGGCACAGATCACGGCCACTCTTTTGTAAGAGGGACAGCAGGACCTGTTCCGAGTTGGGCCTCAGGCAGCTGCAATGTTGGTAGTTCTGTAGCTCTTCAGGTTCTGGAGCTGGAGGCAGGTAAGACGTGCAGTGAGTCTCCTGGGCCCTGCTCGGGTGGGGGTAAATGGGATTTGCAGCTCTTGGGTGCTTTTAGCTTGCACAGAGCCCAGCCTGAAAGGAGAGAAGGGATTATACAGGAATCACTCATCTTTGTGTTTTTAGTTTTCTGGGTCTAAGATGTGCATTTGCTAGACAGGAATGTGGTGCCAAAAAGAAAGAAGGGAAGAAAAAGAAGAAATAGAAGAAAGTGAAATTGTCATCTAACAGTAGTTTGGAAGGGAGATAGGACAGGAGAGTTGAAACTCTCCGTGGGAACATCTAAGGGGACTTTGTCCTAATGCAGCTTCTTGAGACGAATATGGGGTATATGTCATGTGAAGGGGAGCTTGTCCCTTTGGTAATTCTTGGCTAAGTCACATTTGCCTGGTTCTTCAGTAGAGAAGGGGAAAGCACCACTGTCTTTATTGTTTACAGTGGATAATGAATGGAAAGATGTCAGTACAGTTTTACTCCACTTAAGGATGTTCAAGTTGCTCACTAAAAAATAATTGATTTCTCAACAGCAAATAATTTCTGAATTTCACAGCTCATTTCAGTGACCTCTAACTGTCGTCTTATTTAATGTGTGTTTCTGACTAAGTCTTGTGGCATTTCTCTTGTTATCCTTTTTGTTGGCAGGAGGTTTTCCTTTTGCTGTCTATGCCTTTGATGTTGAAGCTTTCACAGATGCCTTATTGGCTTCAACTTATGTATTACACATCTGTTGAAAGTTCTCTTAGATGGCTTTTCCCCTTTTCTGTGTGAAAATCATCTGCATTGTTTGTAAATAAAGGATGGGATGCTGGGAGCCTTCATGCTGTAGTGATAGCTTCCTGCCATGTTGTTGCCTGGTTATTTTTGGGGACAGCTTTTCCTGTGCAAGGGTTTCTCTTGCTTGTATTGTGTCTCTTTTTTCCATTTGCTGTTCTTGGATCAGTCAGTTTGCACTTACCTGTAATTCCTTTGTCTGTAAATGAGCCCTCGCCCTGCGACTGCTATCACACACTGCTCCAGGGGTTCCATGAGGGGGTTCTGGAGGCTGATCTTTGCTGTGCTTGGCTCATACTGGACCACGTTTTCTGGGAACTGTTGAAAAAAGCGAATGAGCTGAAACTGAGAGAAGAAAAGATACTGTTCTAAGATTAAAAGGAGATGTGTAATTTTTTGGTGCCTGAGCTGCCATTTGCCAGAGGAGGCAAAGTCCGGCTTAATTTCTTCTGCTCTAGTTTCTCAGGGAGCCTCTGAACCCAGCAGGATTGTTTTGCTGCTTATGACTATGAAAGCTGTTTTCTCCCTGCTGCAGTGGTAGAATGACAGCCCAATCTTACCTCAATGGTGAGAGGGGAATCACAAATGCTGATTTCTTCCTGTGCCAGGTACATGTAGAAGGAGTCCTCGTCTCTCAGCACAGCAGTCAGCCTGAGCAGGTTGTTCTCTCCCAGCTCTTTTCCAAACCATGTGTAAGGCACAGAGACCTGCAGGTTATTGACTGGAACAGAGTGGTGAAATAACAGGTGATGAGTGCAGTCTGGTCTTTTCCTGCATGACACCTCGGAGTGTTCAGTGCCCAACATTGTGCTAAAAGCTGCAGCATTTAAATGCTTTAAGTGACCCCAAGTGGATCTGTAGATTGAAAATCTCTAAGGTGATGTTGCTGAAGTGTTTTATTTCACAGAATGGGTGAGGTTGGAATGGACAATAGTGGATCATCTGGTCCAACCTCCCTGCCCAAGCAGTGTCATCCCAGGGCACATGGTACAGGATTATGTCCAGTCCATTCTGGAATATCTCCAATTAGGGGGACTCCGCCATCTCTCTGGGAAATCACCTAGAATCAACTATTCAGCCAACCTTTTGTAAACCTAGGGCTAGGAGGATTTTTCTGAAATGAGAGCACTAGAGGACTTTTCTAGCCATGCACCCAGGAGAGTCCGTACCTGAATTGCTTTGGAGGTTAAAATGAAACTCTTCTTTCCAAAGTTGTGCAATGGGCACACCATTATAATGCAGAGCCTGGATCCCAACTACCAGATGAGTTGCCTTTTCTCTACCACTGTGGTTAAACACTTCAATGGAAAGTGTAATATCTTGTCCCAGTTGCAAAGAACTACTTGACTTGAGGTAGATGGAAAGGTTAACTGGCTCTTCTAGAGCAGTAGGAATGGAGATAGGTTCCTTCATACTTCTGTAGGCTTTGGCAAGTACTTTTTTTTCCTGGAGAGAACCTGTTGTAAAAAAAAAAAAGGAAGCACATACTTTGGTACTCTTTCCTGCTTACTGGTGAGAAGCAGCAGGAGAATGGCATTGATTTCTTCTGATAGTACTGTAGATAACTCTTTCTAAGAGCACAGAGAGATATCCTTTTGTGCTTCTGGATCAGTTTGACAGCTTCAGCTGTCAGGATATTCGTTGGATGTGCCTGACAGATTCAACTTGGGAATAGTTGTCATAGTTTTTAAAACACCTTGGTGCTAACACCTCTCAGAGTAGAGGAGGCAGCTGCTTTTTTGTTGCTGTAGCTAAGGCACAATTCCGTGTTCTCCTGTGTAGAGGAGTTGCAGTTGTTTCCTGCAGCCATGGAGACAACAAGCCACAGGTTAAGATGGGCTGGTAGGGTTGGGCCAGGGAAACAGTACTCAGATTCTGAAGGGAGACCTACTTGTTGAGGGAGAGATGTAGGCAGTATCTGAGGGCACAACAGTCCTTTTCAGAAAGCTGGAGTCTGAAATACGTGTATCCATATTTATATTACAGAGGTAATGGGAGGTGGATGTACAGAGTGTAGAGATAACAGAAATCAGAAAAGGTATTCCAGACATGGAAGTGCTTGGTGAACAAACACCTGGTCATTCAGAGACCTTAATGCCATTAAGCAGGGTGAAGTTTGGGTGATGACCTCTGCTTTGGCTCTGTAGACAGGGAGAATTAGGTGTTCCGGTGCCACTGAAGAAGGGGAAGTGGATGACCCAGGTGCTCTGGTTTGGCTCTGCTCTAGTGTTTTACTCCTCACTGGTAATAGTGACAAGGAATGTGCTCAGCCCTGTGCCTGCCCCATACCTTCAGGATACTTGTAGTTTCGTGTGATGTCCTCACAGCGTTCACTGCCAACACTCTTGGTGCTGATGTTGTTACCAGTGTATTTTGTGCCACCAAAAGCTGGCTTGAGGGTGTCATCTGCTTTGTGTATCCAGACGTGACACTTGGCATTGATGGCAGCAAAGAAGTAGCAGACGTCATAATCAACCTGTGTTTCCCCTTCCTTGATGGCATGAACAGGGGCTGGCCCACAGAAGGATAGACCTGAAGAGAAAATGTCATCCAGTTAATATTCAGATGCTTTCCCAACTAAATCCATCCCTAGTTTAGACCTATACTGGTGAAGTATCTAGTTTAGGATCTAGTTTAGTATCTAGTTTAGGCCATTAGGAAGCAGTGATGGAGCTCTTAGAGCTACATGAGCTGCGCAAGCCAAACAGATAAATGATAGTTTGTGCCTAAAGTCAACAGCATGAGTGAGTGAGTTCCTGTCCTTTTGCATCCTTCCACTGGAAGATGGGAAAGGAAGAATATTGAACGACTTTATTTGCCCCCTGCATCATTTCCCCCATCTCTGATATCTTACCTTTGCTTTTTTCTTGGCAGGTGGCATCCAGTGCCTGCCACCCACTGTACTCTGGTAGCAAGTCTGTCCGAGCCATCCAGCATTCATTCCAAACGTGGAAGGTCCTGCAAGAGGCAGCAGCATGAGCTTTCATCAAGGGACTGAGCCCTGAGGTACAGTAAAGATTTTGCCAAACCACAGCCAGTTAATGCTTCCTTAAAAGAGTTCAGTTCATACTGAGAAGAGCAGAGTTCTGTGTGGAGAAACAAGTGGAGTTTCTCCAGCTGGCCTGGGCTGTTATTCTTCCTCTGCCCTAGAAATAGAGCACTCTTGAGTTTGGGTTGCAGCAGTTTACCAAGAGCAGGTCTTGTGGACAGGATCTCAGCTGAGCTGTCTCCTATCACCTCCTTGCAGCTATTTTACCACTTTCCCCCGTGTTTCATTTCCCACGTCCAAGTATTGTCTCAAGCTCTTGCTTGGGCCCTGCCATGTGTTCTTACCAGACATGAGCACTCTTGTCCTGGGTAAGCAGTGTCCCACCTTCATCATAGTACTCATCCACACTCAGGCTGCTCTTGGTGTTGTGAGCCCACGTAAAGCCAGTGACCACCCTGGTAGGAATTCCCAGGCACCTCAGAACTGTGCAGAAGAGGGAGCTGTGAATCAGTTGTGCATCCTGCCCTAAGGGTGCCTCTGCTGATAGATGTAGAGCCTCTTCTGGTGCTAAGCCTGTTAGGAGTGGCACCAGGTCTGCTGTTTGGA
The DNA here is from genome assembly GCA_013390105.1 of Tichodroma muraria. Lineage (NCBI taxonomy): Eukaryota > Metazoa > Chordata > Aves > Passeriformes > Sittidae > Tichodroma > Tichodroma muraria. Next base: position 47,085 of record WAAG01060335.1, on the reverse strand, counting down.
CTTTGCAAGAGGCGTTGCTCCCTCAGGAAATAAGATTTCGTAGGTGCATTCAGTGAATGGATGTATTGATACTCTTATCTTGAAGGCAGCGATGCTGAGTTTTGATGAGGAAACTCAAGATCTGCCTCTCACCAAAGATTAAAGGTTATAGCAGCACTGTACCTGAACACAGGACTGCAGCAACCACCCAGCACCTCCCGTAGCGCACGGGCTGGAATTTTGATGCAATCCACTGCTGGAGGATGGGGCTGCTTCCCAGCCACTTGGAAGGAGGTGTCCCATTATGGTGTTGCCCAGGCTCATATTCTGTCAGGCTTCTAAACTCATTGCAGTTCAGCTGCAGAGAAGGAGGAGAAAAGGATGTGTTGAAGAATTGCCTCTCTTTGGTAGGTCTACCTGATGCTGTTTATGGAAGCTACTCCCAAAGCAGATGAAATCAAGAGGACTTTTTTTTTGTGCAAAGCATGAAGGTCATGGCTGAGCAGAACAGGTGCAGCAGTCTCCTCTGAGATTTATTCAGTAAGTGCACTTTCACTGCTAAGAACCTCCTGCAGCACTACTTCTCTGCTGAGGGAGTGTCAGGACAGGCTGGAGATGGGCAGGAGGTGTTGTTTGAAACAAGCTTCCTCTTTGGTCAGTGGTTTGGCCTGACCTGGGGCTAAGAGGGTGCCCCCTGCTCAGGTCAGGGCTGCTCTCTGCCCTCCTTACCATGGCAGCAACTGCTCTGCAGACGTGGACGGGGTTTTTGCGCTGGGCAGGATCCTTTTCTCTCTGGAAGTGCTCCCCTAGAGCTAGCAGTATGAAGCAGGTGTCAACCATATCCTCCTCAAACTGAAACAAGAACACATCATTTCAGGAAATTCTCCATGAACTTTTGTTCTCTTGAGTTCCTACAAGGGTTTGTGTTGTTATTGTTTCTCCCTTTCTGCTGATGGTTTTAGGTAAGTGGGCTGTGAAGGAGGGCTCCAGGCAGAGATTTGCAGGGGGAGCTGTGGACAGACCTCCAACTTTATTGAAGGTGGGAACTGCATCAGCATGATGCTATGTCCCCTGATTGAGAGAAATCGATGCTTTTCTGAAGCACTCTCTAGATTGGCACAGAGGTGCTTTTATGATCTGCTGGCACTAAAGTGAAATAGAATCCTATTGTAAACACTGGCTGTGTCAGATGGCCTTGGACAAACAGAAAGATCTTCTTGTCCTCACTTTACCTGTTATATAGAGCCAGTATTATTGAGCTCTGTTAAATGCTTTTATACCTGTTGATGAAAGGAAGGCCCACAAAGCTCAGATACAGATCAATGCATTCATTTGTAGAGGATGGCCTGAGAGGGAAGCTAAAATTACATATACTGGGTTATAGGACTCCATACACAAGTCCCTGTTCTCCTGCACGGGAGGTAGTGGGTGCAGAGAACCTGGAGATGGATGGAACTCTTTCATCAGAGCGTCCTGTACATAGCAGATGTATGCACCTTTCCTCTCCTGGTGGTTGGAAGAGAGCACAGACATATTGGACCTCTTGCTTACCTGACTGAAGTCCCAGGGTTGGGCTAGGACTGCATTTTCAGTCCCCTGGTAGATGATGCCATCTTGGTTTAAGATGTACTCCTGCCGCTGTGCCTCATTAGGCAGGAACACCTCATCATCTAGATTAGAGGAAAAGAAGCATTGGAAGAAAGCATTCATGGTCTCAGATGCACTTGCATCTCTCATGTATCAGCAGATTTCACTGTGCTTTGGCAGTCCCTGGCATTCTGCCCTGAAAAATACCACAGATTGTGAATCAGACAGGAAAGAGGAATTTCATTGTTATCTCCATTTCCTTGTCTGAAAAGTTCCTCTGGACCCAGGCTGGTGCACTCGCTGGCTCTTCTACTCTCCTGGCTGATAAGTTCAAATACTAAGAAAGATACAGTGGCCTTAACCAGACCAATTCCAATCTTGACTCATTCTAAAATCTCTATTATAGGAAACACTTAATCAAACACTTTTCCCTTAGCAGAAGGACAGGGCTCTTGCACAGAGTACTCCAAGGAAGAGAAGGAAGTGCTGAGGCAGGAAACTTCAGGCTTTATGAGCCCCTACCTCTCTCCTGAGGTGGTGTGCAGAGCAGGGCAGGAGTGGAAGGAGCACTGGGTGAGTCAGCCCCAGCCTCCCTCCATGGAGACAGTGCCACAGCTCCAAAGTTGTTTTGTGAAGTGACTGATCCCAGCCTGCCTTTCTGTTTCTGACCACCTACCTCGACACCAGGGATTAAAGAGGAGGGTGAAGTTGCCCAGGAGTTGAGGGGATTTGGAGGCACGTAAAAGCAGAGTGTACTGGCCAATGGGGGCATTGGCAGGTGTGCTAACACCCAGGGTCCAGAAGTTTGGGTCCTGTTCCTCCACTGCTGCACTCCATTGCTTCTGGTCTCCCTGGCTGGTGATAGGAAATTCAGCCTGGATTTCATCAGCTTTGGAAGAATGTGGTCCTGCAGACAAAGAAATCTGGTTGTGTTTATTTGAACGTTGTGTTTATTCCTCACCTGGGCAGACTGCAGAGACCTTGTCTGTCTCTGGAGCCATAGCTCTCCTTGTGAGAGAGTCACGACCCTTTAGCAGCTTAATGCCTACTGAACACTGCTAAGGTCAGTATTGCACTCAGGCCTCCGTGTTTGAAAGTGAGATGTGCTTTCCATAGATTTGTAGAAACCAGGAATGGCCAGAATGGTGCAGACCTGCTGTTCTGGAATTTAGTGTCTTGTGACAAAAGAAAGTCACAGCCCAGTGCTCACAATATGGTAAAACAAGCTGGGGCTGAAAGCTTCTGTTCTTCACAGATGTCTCACTAGAAAACACTCTAATAGAAAAATCTGTGACAGGCCAGCTAGGTTTGAACATTCCTAACCCCAAAAGCCAGAAGAGATCCCATGAGTATTTTGAAATCATGGAATAGTGAACCTGTATTGGTTATTGTGCTGCAGTATCTCTTCTGGAAGGGATCTGGTTGTGACCCTGCAGCAGCAGGAGATTCTACTTTGCCTTACATAAAGAGTTCACTGGCCACACATCTAAATTTTGGCACCCCTGCCCAGCTCTGGAGATGGCTCTTTTCCCCAGTTCTCTTCTTCAGGTGGGTGGAGGAGCAGAGCTCTGGTAGGTTTGTAATGGCATTACCTGTCTGTACGATGAGGGAGGTCCTCTTCATCTGCTGCAGGTAATTGTGTATTGGAGCTGAGAAGGTCACAGTGATGGTGAATGGCTGTCCCCGCCTCACTATGAGCCTTTCAGTGCTGATTTCTTCTGTGTGGTGGTTTTTGTTATTCTCTGGGATCATGAAATCACATTTCTGGATGCTCAGACCTGTAGTGTGAGAAGATACAGAATGAGTTTGGGGCTGTGAACTGCCTGCAGTCGTGCTCTGAGCCACATTCTGGGGCACACAAACGGCTGATTAAGTGTTTCTGCACTCAGACATTCTCCCTCTGCCTTTGAGACTTTCTGTCCAGTAATGGTAGGGACCTTCACTCTGAGGTTGGCTGTTCTGGTGTTCTTGAGTGACTGTTGAGCTGCCTTTGCTTATACCTGACATCATTAAGTGCACTGGTGCAAGCTTCACTGCTGATTCAAATGCACANCTGCTCTCTCCTGATGTCTTGTCCTGTCTTGTCCTTTGCATTGATACCTTCTCCCATTGTGGTTGTCCCTTCTGTGTTTGTTGGGGACTCCTGCTGGATTGTGTGCTGTTTCTCTTTTCCCCATATAAATTTTTTTCCATGTGATATTTTCAGTGAGTGATTCCTGTCTGGCTTTCAAATCCCATCATGGCTGTCCCAGTTCAAAGCCCTGCACTGGTTCAGGTCTTATGGAGCCAGCTCTGACCTCATCTGTCTTCTTCTCTGTGATGAAGATGCCTTTTCTGTCTGTCTTGTAGACTAGTGAGTGATGTGGAGTCTGGCTCCCTCTCCATCACATGACTTTTCATGGATCTTACTGTCACTGTTGCCTGGAATCTGGACTGTTTCCCTCTCCAGGGGCTCAAACACTTGGTCATCTGTTTCAGTTGTGTAGTCTCCTTAATTCCTCCCACCCCCCATTCCCGATGCTGAGGATTCACTTACCTTTGCTTCCCAACTCTCACCTGTCTNTCCTGTTCCTCCACTGCTGCACTCCATTGCTTCTGGTCTCCCTGGCTGGTGATAGGAAATTCAGCCTGGATTTCATCAGCTTTGGAAGAATGTGGTCCTGCAGACAAAGAAATCTGGTTGTGTTTATTTGAACGTTGTGTTTATTCCTCACCTGGGCAGACTGCAGAGACCTTGTCTGTCTCTGGAGCCATAGCTCTCCTTGTGAGAGAGTCACGACCCTTTAGCAGCTTAATGCCTACTGAACACTGCTAAGGTCAGTATTGCACTCAGGCCTCCGTGTTTGAAAGTGAGATGTGCTTTCCATAGATTTGTAGAAACCAGGAATGGCCAGAATGGTGCAGACCTGCTGTTCTGGAATTTAGTGTCTTGTGACAAAAGAAAGTCACAGCCCAGTGCTCACAATATGGTAAAACAAGCTGGGGCTGAAAGCTTCTGTTCTTCACAGATGTCTCACTAGAAAACACTCTAATAGAAAAATCTGTGACAGGCCAGCTAGGTTTGAACATTCCTAACCCCAAAAGCCAGAAGAGATCCCATGAGTATTTTGAAATCATGGAATAGTGAACCTGTATTGGTTATTGTGCTGCAGTATCTCTTCTGGAAGGGATCTGGTTGTGACCCTGCAGCAGCAGGAGATTCTACTTTGCCTTACATAAAGAGTTCACTGGCCACACATCTAAATTTTGGCACCCCTGCCCAGCTCTGGAGATGGCTCTTTTCCCCAGTTCTCTTCTTCAGGTGGGTGGAGGAGCAGAACTCTGGTAGGTTTGTAATGGCATTACCTGTCTGTACGATGAGGGAGGTCCTCTTCATCTGCTGCAGGTAATTGTGTATTGGAGCTGAGAAGGTCACAGTGATGGTGAATGGCTGTCCCCGCCTCACTATGAGCCTTTCAGTGCTGATTTCTTCTGTGTGGTGGTTTTTGTTATTCTCTGGGATCATGAAATCACATTTCTGGATGCTCAGACCTGTAGTGTGAGAAGATACAGAATGAGTTTGGGGCTGTGAACTGCCTGCAGTCGTGCTCTGAGCCACATTCTGGGGCACACAAACGGCTGATTAAGTGTTTCTGCACTCAGACATTCTCCCTCTGCCTTTGAGACTTTCTGTCCAGTAATGGTAGGGACCTTCACTCTGAGGTTGGCTGTTCTGGTGTTCTTGAGTGACTGTTGAGCTGCCTTTGCTTATACCTGACATCATTAAGTGCACTGGTGCAAGCTTCACTGCTGATTCAAATGCACAGCTGGATCAAACACCAGTTTTCCTACTTTGTACCACATTAGTTGACAATGCCATACCCAGAGATGCAGGAGACAGAAAAGATCCTCTTTCTCCTCCTGTCTCCTACATAGGCTTTGTACACATCATGTGTGCTTCTGTCCAGCACTGGAAGTCAGAAAAAAGTTGTCACAATTTCAAGCACCCAGTTACTCCCTGTTTTATCTCAGCCTTGGGATCATCCTGACCTTATTTATCTCTTTGGCTTGTAGCTCATCACTAAGATCCTTGGCCCTGTGGGTTGTAACTGCTGCCCCTTATGTGACACATGCTGTCACCTACCTCCCCTTGCTGACCTGTGCTCCTCCCTCTGTTATGTGTTAAAACCCATAGAGCATTTCTCTGCTATCTGAATTGATTGCTCCTGTGCTGGAGCCACAATTGCTCTCTTTGCAGATTTCACTGGTCTGCTCTCTCCTGATGTCTTGTCCTGTCTTGTCCTTTGCATTGATACCTTCTCCCATTGTGGTTGTCCCTTCTGTGTTTGTTGGGGACTCCTGCTGGATTGTGTGCTGTTTCTCTTTTCCCCATATAAATTTTTTTCCATGTGATATTTTCAGTGAGTGATTCCTGTCTGGCTTTCAAATCCCATCATGGCTGTCCCAGTTCAAAGCCCTGCACTGGTTCAGGTCTTATGGAGCCAGCTCTGACCTCATCTGTCTTCTTCTCTGTGATGANTCAGGCTCCTCTCAGGCATCAATACCTGCTTTTGATTGCTGTGCCTGTTTTTGCAGTCTGCCATGCAGACTGAGCTCCCTAAGCCTTTAGAGCACTTGGCTCCTGCCCTGAAAGCTCAGCTCTTCCACGAGCCTCATGAACACTGTCTTGGAGCAAGAACAGTTGTCTCTTCCTGACACACAGCTGGCAAATGCTTGGAACTAACAAAAATGGTGTTTGCTTACCTTGGCCCATGGCTGGTTCTGGGGACCATGAAAATATTCAGCTTCTGCTTGCTCTGTTGGGCAGTGGCTCCTTCCTCCAGATGTCTTAAAAACTGTCCTCTTGCAAAGTTGTTTGCTTGGTTTCTTTGTACAGGGTGGGACGTGGTGTTGCCACCTTCCCAGCTTATCTGGTGTGCAGATGTTGAGGACTCTTATCTCTCAGACCACACTGAAGACAGGCTACAGATGAGGTGAAGTTCCACAGCGGGGTGTGAAGCATTTAGAGACAGCCAGTGACGATTCCTTCAAGGAGCTGTGCTCTGAGGACCCCAGAGTAGGAAATGCAAATCTTAGTATGGCTCTAAACAATGCATAGAGCACACTTCCAATGTAAGCTAGCTACTTAGATCCTATCCCCTTCAAGGAGTTAAAAAATATAGTCAGTACGTCCATTGCTCTTGTGCCTAATTCAGAAAAGTGAAACCACTTAAAAATGAGAAAATGTGTTAAAAGAAACAACTAAATTTGTGTAGCCTAATGCAGATTATTTAAAAATATTGCGCTGTAGACTTGGACTAAATACATTCTTAAAGTTGCTGTAATATGAAAGGAATGTCACTGGATTGATAACAATTGGTCAAAAGACAGGAAATAAGATATCAGAAATAAACAGCTTTCACTGTGGAGTGAGTCATCAATAGTATTGCAGAAACCTATGATCTCCAATAAACTCAAGAATAATTTGAGACGTTTATTACATAATATAGTCCAGTGAGTTTGGTGGTTTTCTTAGTATTTCTGTATTAAACTTCACAATTGTTTGCTTATATGCATCATTTGAGCTAAAAACAAACTCTCTTGAGTTTTAGGCTTTTACAGCATAGCCTTAATTGAATTATATATTCACTTTCACAAAATAATTGCAGAGTGGTTGAGGTTGGAAGGGACCTCAGGGTGATCTTGTCCAAGCTCCAGCTTAAGCAGGGTCACCATTGATGTAGCGATGAGCCCAGCTCTGGGCACAGCACTCCAGGTGTGGCCTCACCAGTGCTGCATAAAGGCAGGAATCACCTCCCTTGACCTGCTGGTAATTCCTTACCTAAAGCACCACAGGATGTCATTGCTTTCTTTGTGGCAAGGGCACACTCCTGCCTTACATGAGCTTTGAGTGCTCTGTCTTTTATTACAAAGCCTGGAAGTCACCAGATTTGCAGAAATTCGGAACACTAAGTATAA
>WAAG01060335.1:0-37391 GCA_013390105.1 Tichodroma muraria | reverse complement strand
TTGGAAAGAAGATATATATATTATATATAAGAACATATAAGAAAATTCTGTATTTGTTGTCAGCATACATTTTTCAATGTCAATTATATTGATTTTTGTATATGTCTTGGACTTGTTTCTTACATAACGAGCTATGCTTTCAGTCTAAGCAAATTATAAACCAACTGATTGTGCTCAAACTTCCGACTTTCTTTTCATGATCAATGTTCTTAAATGCACCTTTGCAGTACATGTATGAATTTTGAACCTCTAAATCAGAGTGGTTTAGATACAAGGAGGTATTTATCCCATCATCACTGCCTTGTAATGACTGTGTTATTACTCATCACACAGTACCATCTCTTGGTCAAATTGGCAACTGCAAGTAGGATTTCCTGCACAGGATGCACTTCAACTCTGAAAAGAGACCTACTTATTGTCCCTTTGCATCTTTCATGACCCTGAAATGAGCTAAAAAAGCCCATGGAGAAGGTTAACACTCAAAAGAGACTTCTGCATGTAGTACTCAAGTGTTTGTACTGGCATTCCATGAGGTGAGATGGGCCCCCTGTCCCCAGGCTGTCTCTACATCCAGGGCTGCCCCATCCCAGGTGCAGAATCCAGCACTTGCCTTTGTAAAATGTAGCTGGTTTTGTCACCTCTCTATCCACTGCATCCCTGACATGCTTATAGAAATCTTGAGAAAAAGTAATCCATAACATCCTTGAAAGTGTCCATCCTGCCTGGACATTACTTTATTATCTTATAGCGTGTAGGGATACTTGTTTTACAGGTCCAAACATAAATCCATAAAAACTTTATTACCTTTGAAAATAGAAACTTAAACTGTTTCTTGAGTATCTTTAATAACTGTCTCTCTCAATGTAGTGATCAAAAATTATATACACCCTTTTATTGTGTCAACATTTTGAGCTTTGATGTGGCATACCCATGAATTAGATAGGAATTTTCATTTTGAGGGGAATTTCTTGTTGCTTTACAGCAACAAGAAATGCTTACACTGTGCCTTTGGTTTTGTCTTTTACAGCAAGCAGTGCCCTCCACGTTCAGTACAGGAGAGTGACAGACCAAGAGGTAAAGCAGTGAGGCTTTGGTGGCAGAACAATATGATTTGAAACCAGCAAATTTAGCTATTTCTGGTTGATTATTTTTCTTTTTAAATTTTATTTCTGAATTGAGAAACTTAGAAGAACAGAATGATGGGGAGAAACATTCACCACCCTGGAGGCTGATTTCAGTGTGTTTCAAGACCAGTTTGTGGTATGAATGTGTCCTATCAGCAAGTGCTCACTGGATTTTTTTTTTTTAAGTGATCAGACTGGAATGAGGGCTGTCTGGGTCAGCCTCTTGGGCATACTCTTATTTAAACTGTGTATTTATAAAGAAAAATACTGACAATTAGCCATATTTTACTCCATCGACTCCCACTGACTTCTGACCAAGGGCTGTGTAAAGATTGTAGGTTTGACAAAAGCAATTTAAATCCTTCCTCGGGCACTTACATGTTTTTCTCTGTAATAATCATTAGCATAATTGAACAGTTGTCTCACGTCCCATGCAGGAGGAATGTGTTTCTCCTGCATGGCACTGGCCAGATCTGCATTTCCACACTCAAACTGAGCTGGGTGTGGCTGCTGAGGGCAGATGAAAACGCTGACACTGTGAAAACCCAGCGGGTGTTGCAAAGCTTGGAACTTGGCACAGGCTCTGCAGTGGTGGTTTCCCTTTGAACTGCAGGCTTCCTTTACAGGTAGTTAATTAGGATGAGTTCATTCTAAGCTCGTGTGACAAACACTGTCTGAAATAATTGCCTGGATTGTATTTAAGACGGAATACTGAAGGAATTTGAATGTTTTGGCTGTACTGTGTATTAAATGTAATGTCAGTCTGCATTCTTGCAAGATTTTATGAGGTTTTCTGAAATACCATCACTACCTCAAGGCCTTTTCTGAGGCTACTGGAGGATTGTATACCCTGACTCTCCAAGATCCTGCAAGACTTAATTGATAGGTGCAAAGCTACCTATTCCCCTCTCCTTTGCCTGGAGAAATCTGAATTCCTGTGTGTATGAGTGTGTGTCCTTTTCAACCTTCATTCCAGTCTCTCTGGGCTGACTAGTTTTACCAAGCTTCCACATCCACTGTAAGTATATGTGTGGGTGGCAAAATATTGTAATTGATGTAATAAAATAGGACTTTACATATTTTGAAGATTTTGTTGGCTTTAAATCAAAGAAATATTTAAATGAGTCCCCAGTTTAATCTGTGTCAAGGGTTAGTTTGTGTGCATGGGACATTCTTTCTGGAGGAAGCTGGTCCTGCATTGCTGCACGGTACTGACTGTCAGGAGGAAAAAGTCATTGTCTCTTAGGAACATTCAGATCTTTGCTATATTGGCTTGTTAATTTTGCAAGGAGTGAATGGAAACATTAGGGATTTAGATATGGGTGGCACAATGCCTCCCTCATGAATGATGATCTGCTTTAAGCAGCTTTGTGGGATGAGGATGAGTGACTGTTAATTGTGAATTTTCATACGTCTTTCTAGTGTCCTTCTTTTTCTGCTTTGCTACTTTTTGTAGCTTCTCATTTTTCCAGTCATAAGATGAGAGTTCTGTTGTAACGCTGCCATATCTTATTGCTGTATTTTTCTTCTAGCAATAGGATTAAATGATAAATTTAATTCTAGATTCAATTCAGCTACTTGGACGGTACTTTGGCTATTACTGAATAAAACATGTTTGGTGGATATAAGCCTGGAGAAGAGAATTCAGTGGCTAAAAGGGGCTTTCAAGGAGGCTGGAGAGGGAATTTTCACAAGGGTATAGGGAGATTGGACACGAGGGACTGGCCTTAAACTGGAGGAGGATGGGTTTAGATTGGATATTAGGAAAAAGTTCTTCCCTGTGAGGGTGGTGAGGCCTTGGCACAGGTTGCCCAGAGAAGCTGTGGCAGCCCCATCCTTGGAAGAGTCCAAGACCAGGTTGGATGGGGCTCTGAGCAACCTGGGATAGTGGAAGGTGTCCCTGCCCATGGCAGGCAGCTGAAACAAGATGAGCTCTAAGACTCTTTCCAACTCAAACCATTTTATTATTCTGTGATAATTAAATTGCATTCCATGAAGCTTATAAAACCAGTGATTTTAAATTATGTTCCTTGAAAATCCAGCTGCTATTATTGCTACAGGCTCTAATGCTGCAAACCATCACACTTGATCCTCTCCTTCAAGTTAAATTATATAATGATTCCCACTAGTAATTGTATGTGTGAAGGCCCATAAAACAGGCTAGAGAATGAGAAAGGTGACACTGTCTTTACAGTACAGTCTGTGGTACCTTTTTATTAGTTTCCGTTCATATTACATCACTTTATTTTGGTTGAGTAATCTGCATTTCTCTGCTTCTAATCATAAGAATGCATGAACACTGCAACAGCCTCATAAACAGGCAAAACTGAACTGTTGTACAGGTTATATCACTGAGCAGGAGCCACATGAAGCATCACAAATCCCTTAATGTCTGAAAAGTGGGTGCAAACCAAGTCCACCTGAAGCTGCCTGGTGCCACTCCTGTAGGGAATGATTTCAAATTCCACTGTTGAAGTCTCCATGGGGGCCAGTCTTTCCACACTAAGAGAGAGAATGCATTTGTAAGTTATAGCAGCTGAAAAATTCTTGCTATGTATTCTTCTGAGTACCAAAATTTAAGATTGTATGCCATCTCTCCACTCCCTGAGCGTTCTGTAATTCAAATTTTGGCAAAAAGCCCCCTCCATCTGCTGTGGGGAGAGTACTGACATGGTGGCATTTTGTCCAAGGCTGGTGCAAATGAAAGTCACGAGGTTGACAGAATATTTTTAAAAAAACCACTGGTACTCCAGATTTGCCACCAAAGTGAACAAGTTACCAGCCGGAAGCATTTACGTACTGGATTCGGAGTTGCTCTTTGAGCAGGCCACTGCCTTCAGCTCTCAGGACACAGTCTGTCACCTCCTCAGACAGAGGGTTGGTAACTGTGACCTCCACATTGACAGGCTTGTGGACCACAGCTGGACCGAGGACCTACAGAGAGAAAACATTCTGCTCAGCCACAGTCTCGTGTCTTCCTAATGCTTTTCTGCTTTCATTCCCACTGCAAACCACTTACCCTCTTAGGATCACCTGGGCAGGAGGGAGCCAGGAATTAGTTCATGTACATAGTTTTGGGCAACGGAGTTCAGCCTTGAATGAGCCATCCAGTGTGGCTAAGAATCAGCAAACTGCTGTAGAATCTACCATTTAGTCCCTTTTTTAACTAGGTCAGTGCACGGTTTCGTGTATAACACAGGGTATGTTACTCATCAGAGTGAGAACAGAATGAGAATACAAGTATTGGCATATATGGTTAACTACTGGAGGCACCTTTAATTAGCTTTAACTAGGCTAAATGAAAGGTTTGGGATTGGAGAACATGGGAGATGTGAGACAGAGGTGGTGAATTGTAGTGTCTCAGGGAAAAGAATGCAAATTAGAAAATAAACATATTCATTACCGTATTTCGGCTGAGATAATGTGGAATTGGTATATCTGGTATATATTTGTAAATAATATAATATTAGTTAACATAAGTGAGAGGTCCATCAACCCAATTGCATTTCTCTATTACTGTCTCCATGTTTATAGGGAAGTTTCAATCAACAGAAACATAAATGCTTCTTAAAACTTAATCTCTGAATTGAAGTAATTTAATCCAGGTACCTGCCCTACATAAACTGACTCTGTTATTTGCATGGTACAGCACAGAGACTTTTTATGAAGTTTCACTAGAACTTAGTATTCAGAAATTGTCAGACCTGCAAAAATTACCACTTTTTACTCCTGTGTGTGACCTTGCTTTTCTTGTATGCTACTGACAGAGTGGTTTGGGACAGCTAATCTAGTCTGGAGGCCCTGGAGGACTCTGCACATTACCATATTCCCTCTATGTTATTTACAGTAAGATGAGCAGATAGCATTTGATCCCATGTGTTCTACAGCATTTAAATCTGCTGTCCAAAACCAGTTCAGCTTGTTTATGTGGATGTGATGGGCCATGCAAAGCCAGGACCGTCCCTGGGCAAACGTAGTGCAGGATCTTTTCTGTAGACTAAGAACTGCTTTTTATTCATTGTACAACATTTGTCAGAAGTCAGTTAAAAGTGGAAAAAAAGAGAAAGCCTCCGGTTCTAACTGATCACTTGGGAAGTGTTGCAGAAGGTGAAAAGTGACACTTATGTGATACCATTAAAGAACTTCCTTTGAATATTGGTAATAGAGAGACTCACAGCCCCAGGCATTATCAGCTGGTCAGTGAAGGTGTCTTTGGTAAAAATCAGTCTTCCTAAATAAAGTGGAAGATATTGATCTGACTTTTCTAACAAAAGGGGAGGTCTAAATATGGATGAGATTTCTTTGTCTGTCTGTGTTCTGCCTGTCCCTCCTTGGGTAAACTTACCTTGTAACTGTTGTAACACTGACAACTTTATCAGTGCCATGTTAATAAGCACTGGCAAGAATATCCCAGCACAGCTATGCCATGGAAAGATTTGCTTTTTTAAAGTGTATTTAATTTCTTTTGTATCATATGGCCTATTACTATACAGCAACAAGATCCAATCACCCTCAGACATGATTTCACTTCCCATACTCCTTCCCATGAGGAATAGATGGAGTATCAATTCTAGTTGCTGCTTCTCAGCACATCTCTCAAGGGTCACAGAAGGGACTAGCTTTTACCTTGATGGTGAGAAAAGGGTCCTGGAGTACAATATCCTTCTCAACTAGAAGCGAGGCTCCCCGTTTGATTTGGCACACAGCAGTCACTAGGATCTTCCTGTCGTCCATCAGAGAGTTTTTGTACTGAGAATAGGAGATCTTGAAAGAAATCTCTTGCACTGGAGTGGAAACAGAAAAAATTTCCCTCTCTTCTTTTTTTTCTGAGTACCAGCTATCTGTAAGTTACCTGTGTTCTAAGGAGCAATACTCTTATTACCCTTGGGCTGCACATTTGTGGGTGCTGACACCAACAGACAGGAATGATGCTCATGGGTGACTTACGTTTATATAAACCACTAAATGATCAGGTACAGTTTGGTACCTGGACAGATCTGAGGATGGATGTATGTGGCAATACCTGCTGTTTTCTTTTTCATTTATCTGAAGCTGGGATTTATTGCTCTTTCCTTGCAAAGAGGGCAGAGGTCAGAAGGTGGGTTGGTTTGAATGCCCTTGCAGATGGAGCTGTTCAGCCTCTGCCTTGCACAATCAGAGTCTCTGTGCCAGTGAGGAAGGCAGTGGAACTCAGTGTACTGAGAAGAAGGGCTCTACTGCTGGAACTGTGGAATGAGTTCTAACGTGTTATGTATTAGCTTGGGAGGGTAGTTCTGTTCGTCTGTGCTGCGTCTCGTTTTTCAGCACTGTCCCTATAAAAGCAGGGCAGAGACCACTCTCCGCAGGTGGCACAGCTCTTCCTGCAGTCGGTGGTTGCTGTGTGCTGCTGTGAAAGTTGTAGGCTTGTCTTTCCCCCTTTAATCTGTCTTTATGCTTTGCTTATGGGGAGCTAGCAGCTCACTAATCTCCAGTGTATGTCTCTTAGTTGCTCTCTTAGCAAAAAAAGTTGTAATGTAGCACCAACAGTGGCTGTGCTGGGTAAGACAAAAGGTCACCCTGCTCAGTCTCCTTTTTATCAGTGCCCCAAAGCAAATGCTTAAGACAGGGCAGTATGTGTGGCTTTTTCCCTGAATAGTTTTGACCTCCAACTGTTTGCAGGTTACACACTTCTTGAGCCATTCTTTATTTCCATGTGATCTGACCACAACCCAAAACTATGTCTTGTCCAGTAATAAAATCTGTAATAAAATTAAAATTACCTTCTTCAGATCCAAGTTTAATAGACCTATGCAACTGCAAAATCTCTGCCTTGGGTTTTCTGGTGTAGAGAATGGCTGAAGCCTTCAGTTTAACCTTTATGGTCTTAAAATCTGAGATCAAGTTTCTGAGTGTCAAGGTAAGGAGGATGTCCTGGCCAATCACAGGAGATGCATCAAGGAGCAGCTTCCCTGAGATGCTGGGGGCTTGTGCAGGCTGTGCCCTTGAAAATCTTCTTCTGGGTCTTGAGATTTTGCTTCTTTTTCCAGGTCTTCTCACACCCAGCAGCTTCAGTGCTTTCTTGTACACCTGCCTTTCTTTCAAGGATCCTGCATTGAAAGATACCATGGTCAGAGATCTTGTGCTTGTGCTGGATATAGTGCAGTGGAGCCACGGCTGATCTCAGAAATTTAGGGAAGCTGAGGACAGATACTCCAGAGGGGAAAGTGAGGTCTAACCTTAATGTGAATTTTGGCACAAAAGCAAATGAATGTACATGGTGGACATGAAGGCTGGAAAGTAAAATCAGCTCCAGGTGGCTGTTCATGGGCACCTCTTAGAAGCTGTGGGCAGTAGAAAGGTAATTCTGGGAGAACTCAGTTCTGCATAAGGTGGGGCAATTGCCATCTCCTCTGAAACTGAGAAGGTTGAAAAACCCTTTTGCAGAAATCTTCCCTGAACAGCTCTCCAGAATGGCTGTTGTTTCAATTGAATTAATATCAGCAGATAAGGAGCCCTAAGACTTTGAAAATTCACAATTACTTGGCTCTAGAAGTAAAGAAATTAAGTCAGTGCTCAGTCCAACAAAGGCCTTAATTCTTTTCACGTCTGATCATCAGTGGCAAAACTACTGTAACAAAGAATTTACCTTCTGGATATTTGTAATTAGCAGTGACATCCACACGGGAGTTGGTGCCGACTGCTTTGGTGCTGATAAATTTTCCAATCTTCCTGGTATCAGAATAAATTCTCTCTTTTCTTTTCTTGCTGTAGCGAATCCAAGTAACACAGTCAGCATTCACTGCTGCAAACACAAATGGGCTGTCGTAATCCAGGTCCACATCCCCCTCTTTAATGGCTCTGGTGGAGGCAGGACCACACTGATAGATGCCTGTATTAGAGAGGGAGAAGTTGAGCAACATAAATCCTCATGCTGACAGCAGGAGGGAGAGGCACTCACTGCAGAGACACATTTGGGAGAAGTAAAACAACATAAATCCTCATAGTGACAGCAAGAGGGAGAGGCAGCCACTCCAAAGACACATTTGGGTCAAGTACGCTGTTTTCATGTCTGTGTAATGTGGTAACAGCATGCCCAGATGCACTTTCTATCAAAAGGTGGGGCTGCAGAGGAGGCTGGTAGGGAGAGCTAAAGCTTCTGATGATGTGTGCCATGAGAAGTGTTCTCACCCACCAAAGGCTGCAAGGCTGCATGCAGATCTGTCAGGGGAAAGGAGAGGAGAGGATGTGAGGGGTGTGAGCCAAGTCAGAAGTACAGTCAGACTTAAGAGATGGGAATCAACAGTGCTGGGTGTGCATTGAGAAGAGCCAGGAAACTGAATTTGTTAAACCTGGTAGTGAGGAATGGGATTGTGTGATGTGAGGAGCTAAGACAAGCAAGGGTAAAATAAGATGTGCTGGCTTTTGTGGAGGCAGAGAATTGAAATTAAAAAAGGAAGAATTGTTATGCTGGTCAGCAATCCAGAGGCTGACAGAAGAGCTTCCTACTGGAGGTCGATGTGGGTATTGCTTTTCTTGTGCACCCAAATTAACGCTACATCTACAGGGAATATATAGAAGAGAATTATCCTGAAATTTCCCCGGCAATCTTTAGGGGTATCACTGTCTACAGGCTTTTTATATTTACAACAGTGTTACCTTTGCTTTTTTCCTGGGGCGTTGCATCCAGAACCTGCCATCCATCATAAAAAGAGCCGAGGTCTCTTCTAATGAACCAGCTTTCATTCCAGACATGAAAATTCCTGTAAGGGAGGTAGAATGCAGAATATCTGATTCATACAATGCAAGAAATAATCCTAATTGAGTGAATGAAAATTCCTCTGTGGAGAGAGCAGCTGCTGTACTCCTTACATGAGTACCTCCTTCCCCTTTTTTGCCAGCTTTTTGTGTTATACCTCTGAGAAATGCTGGCATGTTATGAAAAAGAAATGTTAAAATGAAAATACTTCATTTCAGAGTCAGTAATTCAATATTTGACATTCCCGAACAAAAAGTCAAAGGTCTGGTGTGGAGTTTTTTACCACTGGCAGCATGATGTTGGGGTGGTTTTTCAGGAGCATGATTCTAGATATTTTAATTAGTGGGGAATATAATGGAAGAAATATTAAAGAAATATGTGTATTTACCACACACTGTCTTCACTCAAGTGCAGGTTGTTTCCAGACATGTCAATGTACTTATCAATACTCAGATTTAGGTTCTTGTCATGGGCAGAGTTGAAGTTTGTAATAACACGAGTAGGTATTCCCAAGCATCTCAGTACTGCAATACAGAATACCATAAAAGCTCTGTAAACCTATTTTGCAGACATTTAAAAAGTGTTTTTCTTTGTCAAACTGTTTTGTGTATGTTTTCAGTGGTGAAACAAGCCCTCAGAAATTTCCCTCCAGCTGTGATGCAAGTCACAGTCATTGTGCAAAGTTGCTTAAAAGACATTTCTACTGACATGACTTAGCTGTCATGTCCTTTTTAATGAGAGTTTGGTTCACCCATTTATTTTAATCTTTGATTCTTCATCCTGTTCTCTCTGCCGATTTCCCTCTGTTTGTTCCTTGTTTCTTTTTCCACTTATAGAGATACACCTCTCAATTTTCCTTTGTATTTTCCTCAAAGAGGTTCTTGTGTCTCAGAGCGGCTCTGACTGGACACTTTTAGGATGAAATTATTTTCCTGACTTGCAGCTCCCTTTACAGGTCCTCAGAATTGTGACTTGCTCGTGTCACCAGCAGGTGAGATACAGCAGTAGAATGGCACTGTGAGGAGACAGACTTGAAAGAGTACTGGTTTTCTTGAATCCTAGCTTTGAAACAGAAGACCTTGCTCTTTTCACCAGCCCAGCCTGGAAAACCCCTTTGGTTTTTGTTTGATTACTCACAAAGCTGGCATGCATTATTACAACCTGTAAACTGAAGGATTAAGCCTTCATACATGGAGAGGAGAGGTTCTTCACTCTCCCTGTCAAAGCTGAAACAGCTTCAACGGGATTGTCGCAAAGCTGAGACTGCAGAACTCGTAGTGAGCTGCCTCTGTGGTGTCATTTCCACGTGTCCCTGTGTACCTGTGCACGTGACTCCTGCAAAGACCCAGCACTGGCCGTAGCGGACGGGTCTGTACCTGGCCCGGTACCACTTCCGAAGGATGGTCACGCTCCCGCTCCAGCGCAGGGGGTTTGTTCCTGAGCGGAACTTCCCGCTCCACTTCCCTTCCACTACTCCTTTCTCATCGTTGCTGTTAACCTGAAAGAGTGCTCCTCATGAGAGAATTAAAGAATTTACAGGAAAAGAGAGAGGGAAATTGTTAGAAGTGACCCTGTGTGGGTAGCACTGTTCTCGTTGGCTGAGTGGTGGGACAGAATATTTGAATCTTCGATGGAATTTTGTCTGCTCAAAGGCCACAGCTGGACTGAACCCAGGCCAGACTGTAGAATCTGGTGATTCAAAACTGCCTTGTTATCAGTACAAGTGGTCCCAAATGCACTGACACCTGTTTATGTTTTCTCTATTTCATCTATTGATCTCTCCTCCTTGTGTGTCATTGCTCTACTAGGCTGTGCATTCATGCTGCTTCACATTCTCAAGTGATTTATGGAAGCCTTGAGAAATCCGTCTTTCCTCTGGATGTGCATTTGTTGCAAATGTGCAGATAGTACTTACAGCTTGCCCAAACTTGTTACATGTGGTTGCATATATTTGTGCACATCCATTGTAGAGCTCTGTTAAGTACCAAGTGTGGTGGTACAGGATGTAGTAAGTTATTTTTAATTTTTTTTTCTTAATTATTTGTATTTATAGTAATTTTGTACATCTGAGTAGAGTTATTTACTTCATGTTGAAGCTGAGAATGCCTAAAGTGAATGCTGTCCAAAAGGCTGAAAGGTATCACAGCTATAAAGGAGAAATCTCAGCTAAGGAATGTGGTGAAGCATATATTATTTATAAAATGGAAAACTTCACAGCTGCCTAGTTGTACATTTATGTGTTTGTGAGGATGGGTGTGTGCTGAGAAGTTGTAACTATTTGTTGCAGGAAATGATAAAAACCTCCCTGAACAAATATGCCTTAAGTAAAGAATGCTAAATTCAGACATTAAATGCAGCCAAACCAGCACTGGCTTTCCAAAGTATTCTGTACTCTCTTGATGTTTGAAAAACTTAGCAAGTGATTTCAGAATAGACAAAGGCTTTCCAAATTAGTGTAAAGATCTAATGGACTGAAAATCTGTTAGGAAAATACATCTGAGGTTCGATGTTTCTCAAACATTCTTGGAAACATTCTGTCAGTCATGGTCAAACTTCTGGGAAGAAGACTAAATCTCCGTTTTACCTATTTTGTAGCTATTTTTTGCTTGGCTACACCTATAAAACATTGAGGAATTCAGGCTCCAGCGTGGGTGTGGATTGGGGTTTTGTTGGCAGTTTCATTTTCAGCTGTGAATGCTGGGTCACTTTACCATGGCGCTGATAACCCTGCTCACATAGACAGGGCTGTTCCGCTTGGAGACATCCACAGCTGGGTCCTCACGGTGGTTCAGGCTCCGATCCAGAATAGCCAGAGAGATATCAAGGATGTCCTCTTCGAACTGCCATCAAAACAAGCAATATAGTAATTTCATAAGAAAACCCAAGGATAAACTCCCCACCTAGTTTCCTTTTCCGAGCACGGGAGGAAGATGTTTGGAACAGAGGTGTTTTCTGTACTGTTAAAGAAAATGGGGCCAAGAGGAAAATATGCCAACTCTTTATAGTATTTTAAACATGTCTGTGAGCAGTGTGGGGCCATGGCCACTGGCATTCATGAGGACATTACGTGGCCTGGTGGCACAGACAAGACCACTGCGGGTTGGGCTCAGCAGGGGTCACACCCTCCCACATCCTGCCCTGCCCCTTCAGGCACCTGTCTGTTACGAAAGCTTTACTCTCATGGGCTGCCTGCGCCTCATATCAGGTGATCTAAACTGAAAGGAACCCACAAAAATAATTATTGTGGATTAGGGTCACCGAGATGCTGCTTGGGCCCAGAGAATTGGCCCCAGTGCTTGGCTGGATGGATGTGGCCAGGCAAGGACAGCCCTTGACCTCTGAGACAGAAAGGGACTGTGGCCCTTCTTCATTTATCCGTGTAAAAGCAGCCATGGGATCAGGAGGGTCAGTAGAAGTGCTGTCTGCAAATGCTGGTGCAGTTGGAGGGCGTGAAGTGGCCAGGAATGGTTCTGGCTGGCCTGGGCAGTAGCAGGATGGCTGCATGACTGGAGATGGAGTAGTTCTGACTGTGTTTGCAGTAGTTACATCTGGAGGGCCAAACTGATTTTCAAAAATTCCAACACAAGTTGTTTCAGTTGAGTACATTTGGGGTTTCCTTTACGTGTGTTCTGCCCCATTACTGAACAGATTACATAAATATTTGCATGCACTGGCTTTGCAGTACCCAGTGGCTTTCTTTGCTCTCTGCAAGGGTCAGAAAAACAAGTACAGTTTTACCCGTTTGTGTAACAGGCGAAAGAAAACTAAAATAATGCTTTGCTTCTTTTATTTCTGTTATGAGCACATGCTACGCAGAGGAAATGATCCTGATGCTGCTGTCTGTAATGTAATGATAAATAAGGTGCATATCTGCAAGAAAATCTGAAGTGAATGAGGAATATTGAACCTTTATACTATGAGAGAGTGATTTTTTTTCTCCTCAAGAGCCTATTTACCCACTAGCCTTATTTTGAAAGTTCTGGAAGAGGTGGTGCTGTTTACCTGTCCATAATTCCAAGCTTCTTGTTGGATATCTTTCTCCACTCCCTGAAATATGATTCCACTGTCATTCAGAACATACTCCTGCCGCTCCTTTTCATTAGCCATGTAGACATCATCATCTACAAGCAGAATGAGACATGATGGCTGCAAGGAAATTGTTTTGCTGTAACTGAAAATCTCAAATAGAGGGCAGTTCTAGGAATCAGGTGAGACTGCCCATGCATTCAGGCTTAGGACTCTCTGCTACACATCTGTAACCATTCAGAGAGTGAGTAAAGTAAGCATGAAATTCCTTTCAGGGGAGCTGACTGTGTTCCTGTCCCTTCAGTAAGCGTAGTATGTGTCTTACTGGTACTTGTTACTTGTTTTACAACCAAATGCAAGAATCAGAGGAAAAATTAGAGAAAAAATTCGAGAATGAATACTTTGAATATTTACTGCCTTTGATTTCTTATCCTATGAGCAGGAGTCTGAGTCTTGCAATACTGAAGAAGGGACAAAAACCTTGATCCTTGATATTGAGCAAAATACCAACTTTCTGTAGCTGTGACTGTCAGGTACAGACTTTACTGTGACACCCAGATTTCCTGGCTGAGACAACGAGTTATTTGAAGGAGGTGATATGCCAGAGCATACCTGGACACCAGGGATTGAAGAGTAGCACAAACTGGCCCAGAACTTTGGAAGAGACCTTGCTCCCAGCAAGGACCTGGATTTGGAGTTTGTATCGTCCGATGACAGCATCAGCTGGGCTGAAGATGGTGAAGTTCAGGCAGCGAGGCTCACTGGGCTCTTGGGTTGCACTCCAGCCACTGGCACCCTCCTCAGAAAGGGTAAACACAGCCTTGGTCTGCTGGGATTCTGCTGGAGATGGTCCTGCCAGAGGGAATGGATGAACTGGGGATGGTGGTTTGTGAGAGGCAGAGGTGAATTATGTTTGGGGACCAGAATGAAGATAACGTGCAGTGTTGCAGGGACATCCTTAGCAGCAGAGATACAGCCTCCGTTTTGGAATGAGGATGGCTCCTGCCTTTCCTTTAATTATTACCTTAAATGTCTCTTGCCTTAAGGCATAGGTCAAACTTTAAAACGGGGACTCCTAAGCCCAAAAGGACAAGGAATCCTGAGTGAAACAGGACAAAGCTTAATGTTTCACGAATGGGCCATGTAGACTTTTAAGGTACAAGTGTTTTGGAGCTGGGGTAACCTGGATATGAGGTGACTGCCATGGGGAGATTACCTGTGCTTGCAATAAAGGTGAAGTTGTCCCAAGATTGCACTGTTGTTTTGAGGTTCAGTGAGATGTTGAAGGGCTGCCCTCTCCTCAAGATGACTTCTGTGCTGCTGTAATCAGAGGTGTGGTGTGCAGCTTTATTTAGTTTGGACTGCCAGTTGACTTTTCCTATCTTTAGGGCTAGAAAGACATAAGACATGTTAATTAAAAACATTTTCCTTCAGACTTGCACACCTTTTCATTGCGTCTAATGTACTAATTTTATTGTAGTTCTATATAGCTGGCATTATGTGCTATAGGAAAAAAGAAAAATCCATTGTTATTAAAAATTGAAAAAAGGCCAGGGAGTTGGACAAACAGCTAAAAGATTAACCTTTTTCTGTAGGATTTTTTCAGAAAGAGAAAAAACATCCAAAAATTCAAAATTCAGAGAATTCTTCTTTGATTTAAACAAAAACTTAAAATCTTTTGTGTTTGTTAAGACCTTGTTAAAATCTGAAGAGATTGTTCTATTCTTTGTGTTACTGCTCTTTTTCTGTGGTGATACCTAGTTCCCATAATGCTTTACAGATTTACAGAAAGAAGTATTAAAATTCTCATCAGGAAATGCAAAGCTGATTCTGGAAGCCCTGCCTGACAGATGATGGCTAGGAGGTTGGTATCTTCAGTGTGGAACTTGCTTGTTATCTTCTCACATATCTTGTATCTAAATTAATTTACAGTCTTGTAGCTTGAAGCTGGGTGTTATTTCACACTCTGTTGGAAAAAGATTACAAGCAGAGGAGTGGCATATCTCGAGGCAGTGCTATGGGTTGCTCTATTGTATCATGATAGGTTGCCCAATGTTGAAAATGGGGCACTGAAGCTCAGATTACAAAAGCTTCAAGCTTTCTCTTTCCTTGATAAATTAAAAAATTCCCACAACAACAAACAAAAACAAAGCAGAAAAATGCAGATTCCCCTATGAAAACAGGTGTTTGGAAAGTGGCCTTTCCCAGTATGATATTCCAGAGGAGTTTCAGGTGAAGAAGACCTCCTGCTCTGACTAGAGCTTGTTTACCCTGTGCAGAATAATGGTGCTGTAAGCAACATTTCCATCATTCCACTGAACCAAGAAAGGGGCTCATGTCTGAGAGAATCCATAGGGTTCTACTATAATAATAGAGAGGGTGAGATTTCAGTTTTCTGCTGCATTTGCAGCACAGAGTTATGTTCTGTGAAGGCTTGATAAAGGCATAATTGTACTCCATTTTTCAGCTTGTTGGAAGAAATGTGCATTTTTGAGGCATACTCCAGGCAGTAAAGGCCTGGAGCAAGTGACTTTCCTGTAGTCTGTGTGCATAAGCATGTATATGTGAATCTTTTCAGTAAAGGGTCTTGCTTCAGATGTGTCACCTGGAGACAAAAATTCCATTGGCAGAGGTGTGATATTTGAGTCACATGATGTGAAGTGCCTGGAAAGCGTGTCGCTTGCATCATCACTTCATTTTCCTGGCTTAAACATGTTTAATTGAAAGGGACCTATGGAAAGCAGCATTCCTAATATCAAGTCCTCTAATTTAAGAGTGACTTAGAAGGTGTTTCTGGAGGGCACTTGGAGTCAGGGTTTGAAAAGGAGTCAGTTTGCCTTGCTGCACTTTATCCACCCAGGCTCTGCGGGGCAGGGAGCACCACGTGTTGTGAGCTGTGCAGGGATGCAGGAAACTGAGAGCATTTTGCACATTTGTAAACAAAAATGTCATGCATAGAGGATTTAATGGCAACCCAGCCGTGGGCTTGATATCAGTGAGGCTCTGATGTTAAAGGACCTAAACAGTGATGCTAAAGACTGTCAGAGTGGAAGGTCACAGGCAAGATGTCCAACGGAGGAAGAGGGGAAGTGAGCAGAAGTAGGAAAGAGAAAGAAGGCAATGGCTAGCATTGGTTTGCTCTAACAATTTACTGCATCAATAGTTTGATTTGCCATGGCTACACAGGCACTTCTAGAGAATATGTGCAGGAGATCAGAAAGAAAAGTTCCGTGTATGGGACAAGAGCATAGTAAAGCTTGATGCCAGTCTTTTGTCCATGTGAATCTCAAATTTATCCTTGTTTTGATCTTCACAGTTTCAATTTCAATCTTATAATTCCTTTTTCTTCTTTCAGTGCCTGTGAGGAAAACTTATTTTCCATAAGTCTGTCAGTGTATAATTGGCCAAAAATTTATTTGGGTGTCCATCCTGTAATGGACAGACATTTGGGAGCATGCGCAGAAGGAAAAGCCTGGTGGTCACTGCAGAAGATGCTGACCGTGGTGCACACAGAGTTCTCTTTGCCTTTGACTGAAAGCTGAAGCTCTAACAGGAAAACATGATTAGGCTAAATCATAGAGTCTGTGAGTATTCCATGGTGTATGTATCTAAGTCAAGATCTTTACAGTCAGCATGAGAGTGAGCACAGTGAGTACAGTCCCAGACAGACAAGCAGCACTTGGCTGGCAGAGCCCCTCTTGGGAGTCCAGAGCCCACCAAGTGACCTGGCTGAGGCCAGACTTCATTCGGTCTTAGAGCCTGGGATTTCCGTGTAGCAGTTTGATGCCCCAGTCACTAGCCAAGAGTTAATTAGGTGGCTGCAAAAGCACTGAATAGAGCAGTTAATTGATCGGATAGAAAAATATTTTCTTACTCTACTTTTCTGTGTTACTGGAAAAAAAAAAGGTTCAAGAACCATGATAATAAAAGGAAAAAGAAAATCAGTTCTAGTAGAAAAAGTAATAAATACGCTTAACCTAAAAAAGCAAAGTTCCTGAGAGAGAAGCTAGATGTAATTTATCTTGTTTCCGCAGCAAATATTGCTCATCTGGATTGGAAGAGGGATGTCTGGAGCCATCAGGCTGGATGAACTTACCTGCCATAAGGATTCTTTCTTCTTTTCCACGCTTGTGCGTAGCTCAGGTTACGGTTACAAAAGTGTGCAAGAACATGGTAAATCCTCTTCCACCAGCACCAGTAATGAAAGGCTCAGGACTGGACGTGGCTGGAGTTTATACAAGCTGGGTGTGACCTGTGGTTGGTAGCTACTGTTTTTGTAGTGGTACCCTACGTGAGCATCCACTGATGACTGCATTAATTGCACAATCTTGAATCCAATTATCCTTATGTAAAACCCGGTGAATGACTGAGGAAAGATGATAATCAGTATTCTGGCATTTTAGAGAGGAAAGCGCCCGAAATTGGGTCTAATGAAGGAAATACTAATTTAAGTAGACAAAAGCAACTTCATTTTAGATGGTTTGGCTTTTGTCAGTTTAGGTTTTTGGGGACTGTATGTAGAGGGCAAGTGTAGACTAATATACCTATAGTACAACACAGCTATGTGGGACATGGACTGATCTAAGTACATTTATAATAATTGGTATTACTGCCAGTAGCATTTTTCCTCCACTTTTTTTTTAAAAGACATCTGTCTGAAGATCTTCCACATAACTGCATATAATTCGTTCTGTCTTTGCCACAACATTAGTGTAATAATGCTTCCTTCTCGTTACCTGTTTCTGACATGGTTACCTTTAATCTGCATTTCTTCTGTGAGGAGCAACACTTGCCAGGGAGGGGGGCATTGTTGTGCACTCAGCTGTGATCAGGGACTTGTGTTAAGTAAAGAGAAGTGTTTAATGGCCACCTCTGCTTCTAATAATTTTTCTTTGTAGTTTGGTGCTCATCATACATGCACATAGTTTCTGTGTAGCTGTTTGGCATGGCAAGGTTGGTTGGGCCCTGGAGGAAGCTACAGAGCTGCTCCTCTGGTGTGAGCCCTGCCCACTGTAATTACAGGCAGTCTCTGCTCCTGCAGCTGCCTCCTGCCCTCTCCTCCCTCATCCAGTGTAACAGCTTATCTAAAAACACCTCCTGCCAATTTGTCCCAAGAATAGGTTGCAGACTGCTCTGGACTTACAGTGGACTGTAATGAGGAGTAAGGGGTGTCAGGAGAAGGAATTATTTTTTCTTAAAAAAATTTCTCTTTTTCTTCTTTTTATTTTTTTTTCTTATTTTCCTCACCTCCACATTCTCCTTTGTGTCTTTTTCAATTCTGTTTTCTGTTTTGTTTCCACTTTCATATCAAGATTGCTGGGAACCAAAAAGGCAAATTAATTGCCTGCAGTTTAAATATATGTTTTTTAAAAGGGAGTCTAATGGGTTTTTTTATGGTTTCTTGTGTGGTTTTTTTTTCTGTAAAAATCTGTGATTATATCTAGATCCCTCAGACTCTGAAATACGAACTGTCAGACAAAAATGCCCGAGTCCATAGCTCCTGACAGCTCTCTTTCGGCTTATAAATTCTGCTTTAAACATTTTGTAACTTTTTAAAGGTGCAAATCTTATTTCTGAGATAAACAGATGAACGGGGATACAACTCAGCATCAACACAGGACAGTCATACAACAAATATAATTCTTCAGGCTTGGCAGAGTTGTTTGCACACCACGATTGCCCCACATCCTGCTCTGAGGGTGACCTGGCAGCTCCTGTACCTGGTCAGTCATCACCTGTCACAGCAGCCCTGGAGAGGCTGCAGGAGCAGGGAATCCTTACAGCTGCTTAGAAGTGGGTTTCAGGGGAGACTTGGCACCTGGAAGTGCTGGGATTGGGAACCCACAGAGGAGCTTCTGTCTGCAGACACTGCCAGGTGTGGGGTCAGGGCTGTCCCTGAGTGAGCCATGGGGAAGGTTTGAAGACAAACATGTTGTCCTCAGTGACCTTACTCTGGTGGGCAGGAGGAGTTTTTCACCCTGTGTTGCTGGGCTGCCACACTATTGCAAAACCCTCCCCATGCTTTGTGGTGCCTGGGAATCTGTCAGGCTGAGTAAGGATTAAGTTACTGTTTTGGATATGTACACGTGTTCTCCACTCTGTGGCAGGCCTGTGCCCACAGGCTACACAAATACTGCCATGGACCCCAAGCATCACTTTTCCCAGCCTTCCTAGGCTTTCTTCCTCCCCATTCATGGAACTACAGGTGTCACAAATACAGAAATTAGGTGAACAGTGGAGGAAATGTTGCACTCTTCTAGGTTAGTGGCTTGTGAAATGAAGAAAAAAACCCTTTTCCTCAGTCTTGTGATTTCTTGTAATACCCCCATGGAATGTATAAATCATTACAAAACAATACAGTTGAGAATGATTTTTATTTATTGCTGACAATTAGAATGTGGTCAAAAGGAGAGTGTATTAATTATCTGAGGAAAAAGTCAAAACTGGGAGCTTAACAGAATGAGATTTGAAAACAGTGAAACTATTTCTACAGAGAAGGGTCTTCATTTTATCCTTTTGTCAGGGGGTGGGAGGGAAGAGAAATACAATTAGAGACTAAATAATTAAGCACCATGAAAGCAGACTTGATTCTATTGCAATGTAAGAGGTCACCAATTTTTGTGCAAAGTTCCTTTCTGTCACCACTGTCCCTATACAGAGGAGAGTGTCTTGCTGTGTTTATGGTGAAATGGAAGGTTGATTCCATCACATTATGCAGGTGCTACTGCAATTGTTACAAATCCCTTAACGTGTGAAAATTTGTCACAGGAGAAGTCTACTTGCAGCTGTAAGGGCCCAGCCCTCCGAGGTGTGAACTCAAAATAAATTTTTGATCTCTCCCTCGGTGCCAGTCGTGCCAAACTGAAAAAAAAAAAGAATAGAAAAAGAAAAAACGAATTTAGTTCAGGCTTGCATTGTCTTTTATGAGATTCCCAAGAAACAGAACTGCAGTTACTTGAGACCCAGCCTTGGGTTTTGAGAATTACTTAGGGTTTGAGGCTTTGTGTAGACTAAGAAATGAGAAAGGACAGTACCATCTTCCTTTACTCTCAGATGGAATTATGGAAAAGAGAGGTGCAATGTCACAGCTCCATCTTAGGGCTGGATGCAAATTTGAGTAGTCAGCACAAACTCAGAATAGAAAAACTCTGATGTCAAAGGTCAGTGCTCTGTCCAATGCCTGCTTGGTTCATATCCATTCTGGCAATAATGATTTTTCTAATGGCCATTGTGCTTTTGTTTGTATCTCGTTTTGGCCTAAATTGGCTTAGTCTTTTACTGGAATAATGTTTTCCTTGTTTTTATGGATTATTAAGTCCAAATAGTTCCACAGCCAAAGCAAGTCAGGCTGTTTTACAATAGAAAAAGCTTTAGGAAATAAAAACTATTACTCAACACTGAGCTGATCCATAAAGTAGCAGAGTCCAGAGGAAAAGAAAATTAAAAGAAAAGAACAATTTGCTTTTATGTTTTGAAAAGGCAAGTTTTTCTCTGCTTTAAAGGAGAACAAATTTTTGTTCTCCTTTAAAAAAAAGAGAAAATTTTTGTTTGGGCTGAACCAAGGGGAGTGTCTGACTTGTTTGCTTTAGCCTAATTATCTTTGTAGTGTCAGGGTATTGCATATGAAAATAAAAACAGAAAGCCAAACTGTAGAATAAGCTGCAGAGAAACAAAAGAATTTGGCATGCGCATTTGCTTTCCCAGGAAAGAAGAATGTTAGCAGGTTTGAGTTGCTAAAGAAGTCCTATGTGGAAAAAACACCGCATGATTAAGGAATCATATATCTATATAGATTTGGTGGCATTTTTGTTTTCAGAAATAGAAAACATAAAAAGGACGAGTCAGGTGTGGTTTTGGGGGTTTTTTTTTCCTTCTTCCCGCTCGAGAAATCGGACGTGCTGTTGGTCGGGTTGGAAGCAGTGAGTGATTGCTGCAGCTTGCACTTACTTTATCTTGACCTGTTGGTTCATCAGGGTCACCAGCAGCACGCAGCGGCTCACGGGCTCCGGGAGGGGGTTGGCATAGGAGATCTCCAGAGACACAGCTTTGTTCACCACAACCCTCCGGGGGAGCTGAAGGACAGAACACCTTTCTGATCACTCGCTGGCTTATGCTTTCCCAGAGTCAGAATTCAGTGGGGCTGCAAGTGGCATTTGGCTGACAAACATTAGCTTTCCTCATGTTTGGAGCTGGATGTGGCTTAGCTCAATAGGGCTGTCCAGCTGTCTGCAATATTTTGTGCATAATTTCAGTGAAATAAAGCCCTGGCTACACAGATATGTCCCATGAAACCTGTCTGATCTTTTGGTTGCTGAGTGGTTTTTTTTTTTTCTTTTTTGGCACATCATTGATTAGGTTTAAAGTGCTAAAATGATACGAACTGGCTCTAGCACTGGTTAGACTTAAGGGTTTAAATCTGTATTTTGACAGAGTTCTTTAAGGACGACACAAGCACTTGCCAATACATGGAAACATTGAAAACAAGTACTGTGGAAAATGAGGCAGTGGCTTGTGACTGGGAAAGAAAGAAGGCAACAAAGCTGTTCTGAAAAATGGGGCAGATTCAGGCCAAAGTTCAGAGCTGGCCTCTCACATCCTTGCATTCTCAATTCAAGCAGGCAGAATTTTGAAACGACACCTGAAATGGCTGCCTAAAAGTAATGCAGTTATCCCCAGATTCTCATCTTAAGATCTGAGCTCCAGAAAGACCTTTTAGCATCTGTTCAGAACGTGAGGGAGAAAATTGTTCACCTTAATGATGATGTTTGTGTCCTCTAAAATGATTGTCTTCTCCACCAGCAGCTTCAGCCCGTGCGTGCGCATGACTTCACACAGGGCAGTAACTTGGATCCTTTTGTCAGTAGTCAGATATTTTCCATAATGAGTATAAGGGATCTTAACCCGGATATGCTTCCCTAGAATTCAGACATATATTGAGGAACCATTACGTTTTCAAAGCAAGCTAAAGAAAAAAGAGTTATAGTGAGGGGTTTGATTAATTACTGCAGAGAAAAAACATGGCAGTGGAGTTTGCTTATATTTCCTTCTTGTGAGACTGATTGTGTATTTTCCTCTTCTGGTGATCCTTGCCTGCTTTAACTCATTTGACCCTTACAGTTTTGAGTAGAGGATTTTGAAACTGAGGGAGTCTGCTCATCTGCATTTCACTGGATTCCTGACCCTTTGTATTTCTTATGATTAGAAGTATAGTCACTTTAATCTATTCCCTCCTTATATCCTCTTCATTTTACCTCAGTCAAGAAGAAAGTTTGGGTCAAGTTTCACAGAGATCCTTTTCAAGTGACCTGGTCAGCTGCTCATTGTAGTCCTACAACTTTTCTGCTGTGTATGGGGAAAATGTTTATCTTTGTAGCCCCTGGGGATGAAAAAGATCTCTATAATAATTTCAATAGTCTTGACTCTTCAAAAGAGAGACAGAGTTTCACTGTAACTTTTAAACTTTTTCCTAGTTGATTTCTTTCCATGTGTTGCCTGTTGAGTGCCAGAAGGCACACATCAGACTTTTTTTACTTGTTAAGAGTAAGATGTGCTTCTATGAAATAATCACCACACACACACATGCACATATATATACATATAAAAACCATGACACACACACATAGTGCTGCTTCTGGAGCTGTAACATAAGTGTAGCCTGCTGTGTAACATTTTATGAGACAACCAATTAATGCTTGAACTTGGAAAATTTCCAGAGGGGAAAAAAAGAATGTAAAATATTTTTAAATGTAAAATGTTTATGTACTCATAAACAATGCCATGAAGAGGTGGAGTGAGTAGATTCCCTACAGAGCTGATACAGGTATGATTCTGATGCTTCTTCCTTCCAGTTGCCTTCCTGTGGCTAGGAACAGAACTATAATGGCTCCTTAGGGACGTGAAAAGTTACCTTGTTTAGGACCAAGCTCCACAGAAGTGGCTGCCTTCAGGATCTCTGCCACTGCTCTCCTTGTGTACAGGATGGTGGAGGCACTCATGTCCACCCTCACGCTCTTGCGGTCAGAGGAGAGGTTGTTGAGGACCAGGATTAGGTTAATGTCTTTGCCAAAAACTGGAGGTTCAGCCAGCTTGAATTTCCCAGCGATCCCAGGGTTTCTCATTGTCTCTGAAGATCTTCCCCCAGGAGAGTCTGTGCGTCCTTCTGTGACGCTTGTTCCCAGTATCTTAGCCAAGGCCTTTTTATAGACTCGTCTTTCCTCGGAAGAACCTGGTGGAAGCAGAGAACCAAGTAAAATTCTGCTTTTGTTGCAAATGCACTTCCTCCGTGCAAAGGTTTTCAGACCAATACAGGGTACCAGCATCGCTCAGAAATATGCAGTACCTAAAAGCTCCTGTATCTTCATTAAGCCTCCATTCAGGTTTTTCTCAGGGGACATACTTTTACAAGGTGAATAAATCACTAAAATGAAATATGATGCATTTGTATTTGTTTAGAAGTGAGATTTCTTTTTCTCTGGTCGGAACATGCAGTAGCGAGCTAAGTGGTACTCTGCTGATCTGATGACAGCCAGCCTCTGTATTAAATATGGTTGCACTAAAACACTGAGGAGTGAAACCCTGAGGGTTTGTCTGCCTTGGTAGTAAAATGTATTTTATAGCCCTGTTTTGTGTATGCATTAAATTTTACACTTCTGTGGAAAGGACTAAATTATATTTTGTATTGTCCTTAATAAGGAAGCTACTGAATGCAGAAACCCAGAAATATAACACCCATTGTATTAAGAAAGTAATCTGAGCAGAAATATTTTCTGGCAGAAATATTTTCTGAAGGCAGGGGAAAGATGTTTAAACTAAGCAGGTTACCCATTGTAGCTTCCCAGCACCAAGGATTCTGTGGGCAATAATAGGAGATCATTTGTGCTAATTCCTCTACCTTCTGGATATTTGTAGTTAGCAGTGACATCCACACGGCCATTGCTGCCCACAGCTTTGGTGCTGATAGACCTGCCAATGATTTCAGTATCACAATAAACTCTTTTCTTAGTTCCATCATTGTATACAATCCATCTGTTGCAGTCGGCGTTCACCTCTGAGTACACAAACAAGGTGTCGTAATCCAGGTCTACTTCACCTTCTTTGATGGCTAAGACAGATGCAGGGCCACACTGAAAAATTCCTAAAGTGGGGAAAAAAAAAACAAAAAACAAACTTGTTTAGTTGCGCTCAGTTTGGAGAAGGACTCTTAAGTCAGGCTGAGAAATTAGGCTGTTACCTCTGCTCTGCTCTTGCGGAGTTGCGTCTAAAACCTGCCACCCACTGTATGATCTTCCCAGGTCTGGGCGAATGAACCAGCTTTCATTCCAGACATGATAATCCCTGGTGACAAAGAACAATGTCTAAAAAGCACAATAATACAGAGTCATGCAAAATTCCAATTGGAGAGGAGTAGTGAATTTTTAAAAAAATTATTCTAAACTCTAAACTGAGACACAAACTGTCAAGTTACTGTACCTCTTTCAAAGGACAGATTTACTGCCTGCTTTTGAGGTGTAGACCTCAGGGCAGGGAGGGAGAAAATCATGAAGTATGTTGTTTGTTTGTTTTCCAAATAGATGTCTGCAGTATTAATTTAGATGGTTATATTGCATTTTGCCCACTCAGTTGCATTTGTATTACTAGTGTTCATGTTTTTAAGTCTCCTAGATCCTGTCTATTGTTGTTGGTGAGATGGAAGAAATTATATTTACCATGTGGAATCCTTGCCGATATTAAGACTCCTTCCAGAGCTGTCATAGTACTTATCGATACTCAGGTTTCTATCCACGTCATGGGCAGAGTTAAAATTTGAAACCAAACGAGTTGGAATCCCCAAGCACCTCAAAACTGAAATATATTTTATAAAAAAAAAAAACGAACAGGAAATGCAACAGAACCCACGCAGCTTTAGTTCAGTGGTTACAAATATCTGAGAAACAAAGTGTCTAAATATTTCCTGATTCCTCAGCATTAGTGGTCTTCACAGCGCTGTTCCTTTTGTAGAAATTATTGCTCTGTTGCTTTGATAAAACCAGAGGTCCCAGATGCCTCCATTTCACCCCAGTCCTCTATGCTGACAGCTTACCTGTACACATCACACCTGCAAAAACCCAGCACTGGCCGTACTGAACAGGCCTGTAGTTGTCCTGACGCCATTTCTTGAGGATCACCACGCTGCCATCCCATCTGGATGGGTTCTCATGCGAGTGGAAACTTCCTTGCCACTTTCCCAGGAGAACTCCATTGTCGTTATCGTTTCCGTTGATCTAAAAGGAGGCCAGTGGACAGAAGGCACAAAATGAATGGTCTGTAATGCTCTGTATCCAGCTCGTTCCATTGCTCAGGGTGCAGGTGGCTGAGTCTCAGTGGTGCATTCTGCTCACTCCTGTGGGGTTGGGGTTGTCTGTTTCTTACCATAGAACTGATTACTCGGCCCACATATTTAGGATCTCCTCGCCGGGACACGTCCATGGCCGGGTCCTGACGGTAGTACAGGCTCAGATCGAGCATGGTGAGACAGATGTTTAGAAGGTCTTGAAACTGTGATCAGATAAGATACATTTTTAAGAAAATGGATGGTTTCACAAACAGAATTAAAGGAGATTTTACTGCAGTTCCTCCTTTCTGAGGTATCCCAGCCCAAAGGTGATAGGGACACTGGGGCACACTGTGAGCAAAGCAAGGCTACCCAGGTTTGTGCAGTTATTACATAAACAGCAAATAATGATAAGTGAGAGTCCAAACAAATTCCTTTGTGACTTACCTGTCCATAATACCACCCTCTTGCTTCAATGTACCTGGCATTGCCCACAAAGATTATTCCATTTTCATTTAGAACATATTCTTGTCTCTCATTTTCATTGGACATGTAGACATCATCACCTGAAAACCAAGTTAGGCAGGCTTAAAGCTGAGAATACCAGCAACCTTTCAGAAACTTTTTTGTCCTGATTTAGCAAGGAGAAAACTTCTATTGGCAAAATAGAATTGTTACAGCTCTGTGAACGGGTGCAGTTCAGTGATAATGTCTGTTACTGTATATCGCCAGGGAAGGTGTGGGGGGGATGAAAAAAGGATCCATATTATATTACTTAACTTTTTTCCCCTACTTTTAGTGTAGCCTTGTGTATTATCTACATGTCCCCTGTCTGCACACTGTGTTTTTGTGAGGAGGACAGACAAAAGTCCAGGCTAGCTTACCACATTTCTCTGTCTTTCCAGGGTAGTTAGAAGTGGAACAGATATTTGAAAAGAACCACACAGATGACATTTTCCTTTCTTTTCCACGTGTTTGTCTTGTTTTGAGATTCCTAAATGAAGACCTTTGCTTGCCTGATCCAAAGTCCTATCAGGAATGTTATTAGGATAACCTGCTCAGCCATTCACTTGGAGTTCATTGTTCCTCATCGTTTTTCCAAGTTTATGGCTCGGTATTTAGCTGCAATGAAAGTATTGGTTCCCACAGAGGTTTAGGTTGTTTTGGTCACTCTTTGGGTAGCAATATCTGCTTATCTCTGCTTTTAATTCCATGGTGTTTAAAGATATTTCCTGAAAGGTTTAGGATTTAAGGAAATACATACAAAAGGATCAGCTTTTCTATTTTATTGAATCAACTTCTTTACCTTCCTATAGGAACTTCCCATCCTTCCCTTCCTGCAAATAAAAATATTGTAGTTTATTTTAAAAATTGTATCACGTGATATAAATCTACTTCTGCGGTTGTTGTCCACACTTTTTAAAAATAATATCATCACTGTTGATTCCTGAGGTTTTGGGGTAGCATGGATATGGAGACCTGTGTGCAGTTTCAGGCACTGCACTTCAAGGTGTGGACCAGTTGGGAAAAGTGGGAGGAGCACTAAGACTGCTCATCATTCCTGAAAATCTGAGGTATGAATTAACTCAGAATTATTTAAGGTAGGAAGAAAATGGGGGCAAGGAATGGGGCAGCCATTGTAATCAGTTCCAGAAATTCTTGTGAAGAGGATGGGGCAGGGGGAAATAAAATCTATTCTTGGTGTCTATCATACATAGGATGAGAAATTATATACTGAAGTCAAAGCAAGAAGGATTTGGTTAGTTAATAGGATAAAGATCTAATAGAAAGGCTTGTGTTTTATTGGAGGGAATTGCCAGGGGGAGTGCTGGAGCTTCCCTGATGGCTGGTCATTGAGAAGGAATTCAAGACCTCTCAGGAATGACTTAAGTGCTGAACTGAACCTGCCTTAGAGTCCTGGTGTGAGACTAGATGACTTTCTAAGATCCTTCTAGCCCTGTGAGTTTATTATTCTGAGCAATCTAAATGTCCTTGTATAATCACTTGAAGAACATTCTTCTTTCCTAAGGTTTATGTGCTCTCAATAAACCTTTACAGCTTGCTAAACTAGATTTTTTTTTTTTTTTGTCCAGAAGATTTTTCATGTGTTCATTTATCCTAGTAACCCTTCGCTGAACATGGTTTAATTTTTGTCATCTCATCCAATGGCATTAACATTTAAATCTGACTGTTTTCTCTTATACAGCTTAAGATTGCATTTTCCTTTTTCAGGGCCATTTCACTTTGGTTCTTGTTCTTTGATTAACAAGGGCTTTCACATTCTTCATGATTTCCGGGTGATAAGTCTGTCACTGAAATCATTGTTATTTCTCCCTAGAGGTGTGGTCTTTTATTTCCTATTGTTATATCTTATTTCTTCTCACCTTCTGCACTAAGGTCAGCCAGTTATTTCTGTGTGTTGTCCCAGCCCATCTGGGCATGGGCAATGCTGTTTAATGTCAGCGTGCCAAAGTCAGTGATGAACTATTTGATCTGAGTGTTTTTCAGCTGACACTTGAGGATGCACTTTCTATTAGCTTTTCTCCAATCCAGTATTTTTTCTTTCATCTCTAGTCCTGACTGTTTTCTTATAAGTAGTTCTTTGTTGATATTACTGTTAATGAATTAATTTCTGTATTCCTCAGCTTAAGGACTAATCTCCCACCTGGAACCATACCTACAGACCAGACTGGCCATTTATCCTTTGCCAAGAAAATAGATTTCCCATTTCCCTTCTGCTATGACACTTGCAATAGTGGTAACATACCCTCAAACTGAATCTGTTCCTGTTTTTCAGGATCAGGAAGCTATTGCACTCTGTAGAACTTATTCGGCAGCATCCTTCATTCAGCATTAAGGATACTCCCTTTATCTGTCAGTAGCCATTGCATCTGGTAAATGTGGAGGACTCTTCTGCAAAATCATCAGTTTAAAATTGTAATAGGCACAGCTTAATTTTTCTCTTTTCATCTGAGAAGAGTTTGGTCTCTTGAGTACCATTGCCATGCTGGTGTTCCAGTTCAGGAGCTGTCAAATACTGCTGTCCCTGCAGTGTGGTTTCCATCAATTACAAGTTACACACAAATTATTTTTAAGGGGTTTCTGGGGAGGCTTTTTCCCTCAGGACTGTGCAGAGATGGTCTGAGTTTCCTGAACATATTTGTATAATTATTTCTGTCTTCCAGGACTTGCTGAGCTAATTAGCAGCTTTTTTCATCTTGGCTATTGACGCATTTCTTAGTGGCTCTTGACTAACATATGGTCACGGAAAAACATATTGGATGATTGTGGCTACTTTTCTTTCATAAGCTGTTTAGTCACTGGGATGGCTAAGAGTTCTCTTAACACTAGAGCATCATGTTTTCACGCCAATCTAGGTTTCTAGACTATTGCATAGTTGCAAAATATGAGGTTAGAAATTTTCAGCATCAGCATGTTGCAGAAGAAATGCAGAAATAAAAAGTTGGAGCAACAAGAGATGTCCATTTTCAACCCAAAATGAAGAACATGGGAATTGGACAGGAGCCAGCCAATGTGTGCTGGAAGCTCTGAACACCAGCCACTACCTGGGCTGCACCAGCAGAGGGGTGGGCAGCAGGTTGAGGGAGGGGATTCTGCCTCTTGACTCTGCCTTTGTGAGACACCACCTGGAGCACTGCACCCAGTTCTGGGGCTCTCAGCACAAGGAAAATGTGGACCTGTTAGAGCCTCCAGAGGAGCCCACGGACATGCTCTGAGGTCTGGAGCCCTCTGCTCTGGAGCCAGGCTGGGAGAGCTAGGGGTGTTCAGCCTGGGGAAGGGAAGGCTCCAGAGAGATCTTACTGCAGCCTTCCAGTGCCTAAAGGGGCTTATATAAAGGAGGGAGAGCAACACTTTACATGGGCTGAGAGTGATGGGACAAGGAAGAGCTGTTATAACCTAGAGAGATTCAGATTAGCTGTTAGGAAGAAATTCTTTACCAGAGGGCAGTGATGCACTGGAAGAGTTTGCCCAGAGAAGCCCTTGTCTGCAGAAAAAATTATCTGCTCAGTTCTGAAGAGTCTGTGATATAACCCCATACAGCACATGTTGTCAGGGTACAAAGGGAGTGGGGTGGGGGTGGCAGCAGCTTTTTAATGCCGTGAAACCAGATCTCTGAGCACAGAGCTGAGATTGCAGCCTCCGGCAACCCAAAGAGAGACAGCTTGAGGGAGCAGCTCTGTGCAGGTGGGAAAGCAACAGGGTCAGCTGTGCTCAAGAGCAAAGGCACTGGCACCTACCTGGGCACCAGGGGTTGAAGAGTAACACAAACTGGCCCAGGTATCTGGAGAAGATCTTGTTGCCTGCGGTGACCCGGAGGGTGAGGTTGTATCGCCCGATGACAGCGTTGGCTGGGCTGGAGATCGTGAAGTTGACGGCTCCAGAGTCGCTGGGTCCTTGGGCGGCGCTCCAGCCACTGCCCCCCGCCTCAGAGAGGCTGAATGCTGCCCTTGTGCGATGGGACTCCGAGGGGGATGGTCCTGCCAGAAGGAAGGAGTCACTGGTTTCCATTCCAGAGTGTGGTTTCAACATGAACCTCACACTTGAAACTGAGCGTATTGGGGTGCGGGAAGCACTAAAATACAGGCAGAAGAGCCACCTCTCTAAATAGAACGAGGAGAGGACTACGAGGAATAAAGATTACAGTTCCCTGAGAACATGGCTTAAGCTATGGGGATGTTACCTATTTCAGTGACAAATCCTAGGCTCTCCCCATTCTGCCTCGGTCTGTTGAAGTACAGGGTGATGCTGAAGGCTTGTCCTCGCCTCACAGTCAGCTCGGTGTTGGCATATCTGTCAGTGTGGTGGTTGGCTGCGTTCACGGATGGCTGCCAGCTGATGTGTGTTGGGGTCAGATCTATAAAACACAAGAAAAGTCATCAAGAAGCAACTGGCATGAGGTCATTCGCTGTTCAGTGGCATGATGAGGTTACTAAGAGCAATTACCTTTTGTGGGAGGAAGTACAACTAAAAAGCAGGTGCCCCATTAAATTAAGTCTATTGGTCAATAATGTAACTCTTTCCTTGGGTTTTGTTAAAGAGCCCTCATACAGAGTATTTATATACTTCCTGTACAGGGTTGGATACTCTTTTACCACTGGACTTAAAAAGAAATTTACAGGGGCAAATTGGTGTCATTTCATAATCAGCACCAAGGAAAGTGTCCTGTAGCCCCTCTACATTTTCAACATACATATTTTTAGGATCACAGGAATGGCAATTAGGACATCTTACTTTTCCTGCTTAGATCCTGATGCCATTTGGCCTACATGCAAGGAGAAATGCATAGTGAGAGATCATCTGTCTTATATGGCTGAGCAAGAGGTATTTGAGGACATGCTGAAGCTTTTGACAAATCAATCCATCTGTCTGAATCTAGCTCTGTTCAAAGTGACAGCTGGACCACTGGGGTTCCTGTTCTAGTAGGAGCAGGAACTCATGGTAGAATTCTTGCAGTGTGCTTGGAGTTCTCTGATACTGTGTCCTCCTGCACACATGCTGTTATTATGGTCTGTGGTTTACACACCATAAAGTGGTTCCTGACACCTCAAATGCTAAACTGCCTTGTTGGCAAACAAATATGTATATGATATTCCTTGGAAGATTGTTTTCTCTTCCCTTGTTTTCCCATGTTTTGTTACCGTGCTCAGAGCTGAGCAGTTATGCTGCTTTTGGGAATGCTGAGAAGCACCTTCTGTGTTTATATCTGCCCTGGGAGACTCTACAAAATACACCTGGAGCACTGTGTTTCAAGTTTTGACAAATGCTCAGGGCGAGTACCTTGGTGAAGGCTTTTCTAAGTAATTTTTATTAAGGTCAGTGTCATAAATGCAATGAGGTTGGGGATGGGGGAGTGAGAACAGGATGGGGGCATACAACCACCACCATTTTAGAGGGAAATCAAAAATAAACAATATTAGCAACAAAAAGAATAGGATGGAAAGGATGGATTAATGCCTGTGTAATATTATTGTAGGGATCTTCAAAGAAGCTTCTAGGTCTATACCATAGACCTTATCAGTGAAATACTAAGTCAGATCTGAAATATAGCTGCGTATTAAACCACAATTTACATCAGGTCCTTGAAGAAGAGGTAAAAGTAAAACTAATTTGTGCAAAAAAAGTGTTATAATTAAATTCAAGTAAGATTTTTTTCCCCCCTCTGGTAGTTTAAGACCACAAAGAGGTAATGTGAGAAAGTATTGATGGGCCAAAAAAGAGAACTTTTAGCATGAATATATGGGACAACAGCAAACTGCAGTTAGCTGCTGCTCCCCCTGCAACACTGATTCATAAATGTTTTTTCCAGCATTAAATGAGAAAGAATCCTCTTTGCCATTGCCTGTCTCAATAATCATCTTCATTTTAAACTTGGAAAAGCAGAGATACTGTCATTACTGTTTTCCTTTGGTAGGGTTTTAATGTATCTTTGAAGTCCCATCTATAGGTTCCATGCTCACAGCTCCATTAGAACGGATTACACAAATTTTGTTAATACCAAGCATAGCACATCTCTGACAAAGCATTTAAAAATGGTGCCTTTTGAAGTAAGGAAAATTTCTTTTCTCCTCCCTGTCCCAATATCCTCTGTTTAGCTCAAAAATTATTCTCAAACAAATGTTAATAACAACAATGTTAAGACTTTGAAAGTGAGGTGCAAGAATAAATTACAGTATAAAATAACCTTCAGATAAGAAATCTGAGCAGATACCTACAGGGCATGAATCCTGAGGAAACAGCCCTGAGTAAATACCTGCTGAAGGGAAGCAAATGACTTGCAGAACTCACCTGCCATTCCCTCAGCTTAAGAGAATTGCATACAACTTCTACTTTGTTCTTCAAGGATGTCCAAGTCACATCAATCATAAGAAGAAAAAACCCAGCAATCTTTTCGTGCTGTCAGCTGAAATTTGAGAGAAGGGAGAGGTACTAAGCAGTTGTTATTAATATCTGTAAAGTTGTCAAATGAATTAACTGGTTCCTATAATATACATCTGTCTAATGCCAGAGTTCCTACTCAACGTGGGTGTAATTATGGGAGGAGATACCAAAATTATTTACTCAGAGGAAATGCATGCTCTTGAATCCCAAGACAAGAAGAACTTCCTACAAAGATAATAGGTGTGCCATGAATAAGTTATCTTTAAGGATGAGGAAATGGAGAGCGTGGTGGGACGTAAAAGCTGTCTGAAGGAAAAAGGAGCATTTCCTGATGACTTAACTTCCATGTTGGTTAATATCACTTCTGGGTTTGTCCAACAGCTGTGGGTTGGTTTCAGAGGGGTCTTTTTGGTCTAATATTATCTCCAATACCTTCTGACAAATAAAATTGTAATCTCCCACTAGAAACAAGTATCTGTTTACCTCTTAAGCTAGCTCCATATATTAGTATTTCCCAAAAGTTTTGTTTCTAAAAGAACTCACAAACTAATAACCTTCAGTACTTTTTGTCAGCACAAACTTTAAGCTTGTCTATTTTAACAACCATGACTATATTTCTTTTTGGGTTTATGAATATATTTATTTTTAGTTTTGTACCATCACTTGTAAAAGAGTACAAGTAATGAAATGATGTAGTTTTGAAGAGGATTATCTTCTTAAGATTCTGCAGCCCCACTGATCATGTTTAAGCACTCAGTAAAAACTTAAAAATAAATTAGTCTAAATTTTAATTTACAGAGTAAGAAAAAAATTTTGAAATAGTAAAAGTTAAGCTCCAGATGCTGTTTCTAAGGTTGATGTTACAAGACAGGCTTCTTTGTACCTTTTTGAGAAACTGCTTTCCTATTACAAAGACTAAGAGTACTTACTAATATGGCAGTCATGCTAGCCCTATCCCAAAGAAAAAAACACTAAAGCTTTTCCCACTAGGCAGCAGGACATCTGGCACAGAACATCTCCACTTACATTATAATTCAGCGGTTCTTCCTTCCCTTGGAAGCTTCCAGGATGTTCAAGGCTTGTTCCGGGAATCACCTCAAATGGGTTTGATTGCTGTACAGAGCTACTTCAGTTGGTCTTTTTCTCTTTTCCTTAATTCATATTCCTTGGAAACCATAAGAGCCACAAGCCTCTGATGTTACCCGGTCTTCACACACAGCCCTAGTGACAAACCGCATCGACCAGTTCTTAAGTTCAGGCGTTCAGTACTTACAGTGATTGCCTCAGATGTTACACATTGCTCCCACTGGCATTTGACTATTTCCTTTCTTCTTCCTTGCTGCTCACATACGTAATTAAGTCTCAGAACACTTTTTCTGTCTTGGCTGCAACCACCTCCTTCACCTGTGCAAGGCACGCCCACAGTGGTGCTCCCCGAGCCACAGAACCTCTCTCAGACTGGCCTACATCCCAAACGGGCACCTGCCAGTCTCACCTTCCCCACAGCAAAGCACCAGCAGCTGCTGTTGCAATGCCTTTGGAATGCAGCAGTCATGGTTCCTAAGTGACTAATGACTGAACGTGGTGGCAGGTGTTTTTCCTAGCTCAATTCCACCCACCCATCATCCAAAATGGTTCAAAATTGTTCCTCTTTTCCCCTTGTACCAGAG
Source organism: Tichodroma muraria (assembly GCA_013390105.1). Lineage (NCBI taxonomy): Eukaryota > Metazoa > Chordata > Aves > Passeriformes > Sittidae > Tichodroma > Tichodroma muraria. Next base: position 3,626 of record WAAG01060335.1, on the reverse strand, counting down.
TCTTGGAATTGCAGTTCAATTTGCTAACTTTGAGAGAAAAACTTCTAGATTTCATTTATCTCCTTAATAATTTTATCCACTGTTCATACCCCAGAGTAACTAAATCCACCTTGTTACCACCACTCTTGTTACTACTTTTTACTAGAAAGAGGAAAGCAGTATAAATTCCACAAAAAAACCCCACAAACTCCATTGTAGAATCTCTTCCATAAGTTTGTATTGGAGTTGTCTTTTACTTAGACCCATTAACTTCATGTGCAGGGAGTGTTACTGGGGAAGGTCTGATTTAAAGGTTTCTCTCATTTCTGCTCATGCAATTTGCTTGACTTTATCTCAATCTGTGTGCTTCACACACACAAGAGATGTAAAAAGAAGTCATTAAGTGTATATTTACATTCTAAACTCAAGGCTGTGCTTGAGCTTGAACTTCTACTGTGCTTTCCTCTAGCCCAGAGGAGGCCACCAAGATGATCAGAGGGATGGAGCTCCTGTCCTGTGAGGAAATTCGAGGGAATTGGGTTTCTTCAGCCTGGAAAAGAAGGCTTTTGAGTGATGTAATTGTGGCCTGCCAGTACCTGAAGGGAGCCTACCAGGAAGATGGAGAGAGACTAGTTACAAGGGTGTGGAGTGACAGGACAAGGGGGAATGGCTTCAAACTGACACAGAGTAGGTTTAGATTGGATATTAGGAAAAAATTCTTCCCCGTGAGGGTGCTGAGGCCCTGGTAGAGGTTGCTCAGAGGAGCTGTGGCTGCCCCATCCCTGCAAGTGTTCAAGGCCAGCTTGAATGGGGCTCTGAGCCACCTGGTCTGGTGAAAAGTGTCCCTGCCCGCAACAGGGGGATTGCAACTAGATTATCTTTTGGATAATCTAGTTGGAGGTTGAAGGTCCCTTCCAACCCAAGCCATTCTATGAATCTGTGATTTACACAATGAGAGCTCTTGGCTCTGGCAAGCCTTGAGGAACACCAGGAAAAAAGAGAAGGTACTACTCTGGGCTCCTTGCACAGCCTCTCTGTAGCTCATCCCATTTTATGTCCAGTGTGGTCTCGTACTGACATCCTGTGACTGGCAGCAGGAAACCAGGGTGGCTGCAGGTGCCCTTCTAAAACAATTTTGCTGGCTACAAAGACAAAGGACAAAAGAACTTTATAACCAGTCTGAGCCTGGGCTCCTCAATAGTGGGAAGTCCCCGTGACAAGTCACAGTACCCTGTTTAGTGTGGTGGAAGTTGAGGCACAGAGTTAAGATTTTATTGCTTCCTGGCCCGACAGTGCCACACAGCAGCAGCTTGGCTTTCCATCCACTTTACCCAGAGTCAGTTTCAGTCAGAGCTTGACTTACTGTTACAGTTATTGCCCATAAACCAAGGCACTCAGTGGGCTACACCTACTTCACTGGAACTCACCATTTAGCCTGTACCCGTCCTCCCATAAAGGGTTGAAGTTTGCTTTACTAAACTCAAATCTAAGAGATGACTTCCTGGCACATAATGTATATAATCTATAGTGGAAAACTCCTAACTCTTCTCAAGTCAGGATACCCTCAGACTTAAGATTACCCTGCCTTTTATTCCCAAAGAAGACTTTCAGCAAGTGCAAGATATCAACATGCTGAACTATGTACGCTGAGCTGGGCAATTGCCCCAATGTGTTTCTTGAATGGCTTTCAAATGGAACACCACCCAAATTCCTGTTGAACACTTCCTATGCCTCATATGCTCACTGTGATTTAACAAAAAAACAAACAAACAAAAAAACCACAAAAAAAACACCAAGAAAAGAAAAGAATATTAAAATAAGGAAAATGTCAGGACAGAGTTTGTATCAAAGAAGACAAAGCTAAATGACATAAATTGTGTAAATCATCCTCACTATGTTGTAGTATCACAGTTCCAGTAAGGAGAAACATTGCTTTGGAAGTCCACTGGATAAGGCTTTCAATATGTAACAATGAATTTATGAATGTGTGTGCAGAGGCATCTGGAGCTAGGAGGAATTAATTCCAAAGAAAGGCAGACATAAGTCAAAGAGTCTGTAAATAGAACATAAAATGTTCTTTTTAATAAGATGGATACTCAGAACAGTAAATGGACAATCAACCACTCCTCAGTTTATTTAAAATGACAATGTAAAATTGCTATGATATGATGTTGGTGACCCTTTATCAAAGGAAGTGAAGATTTGTTTTGCTGATTATCTCATTGTTTCTATACAAGATTTCTTATCACATTTTGTTCAGTTTATACACACACAGACCACTCCTTGTATTTCTTCATGTTAGTTAATCACATTTACCATCTTAAAGGTCTTGATATCTGCAAATTTATCACAGGAGAAATTAACAAGTAGATGTTTGGGACCCGCCTCAGAAGGGATAATTTTAAACTTGGTACTGGATTTCTCACTGGCTTTCAGTGGTGGTATGCTGAAAAAAAAGGAAACAGAAGGAAAATATAAGTTGAAAACAGGCTTATGCATCATACTTCAGTTTCTTCACTAATCATCTTCCACCTGGAGTAAGAACTCTTATCACTTCAAAGTAAGGTGGCCATGAAGACCACATATGGCTTGGCTATCTGATAAGTATTTAAAGACTCAAATCCATACATTAAAGGCTCTCACATAATGCATATCTCATAATGCAATCTCTCATACTGCATAATGCAGTAAGCCAGATAAGCCCACAAAGAGGGACATAATAATTTGTGAGATAAGATTTCATGCAGAACAGAGGGTGTAAGACACATCACTGAATGATTGCAAAAGAATAATCTGAGACGATGAAGAATGTTAATACCAACTCTTGAATTAGAATGGATTTTAGCACCAAGAAAACCTCAGTGTTTACAGAGCAGGAAATACTGGATGGAAGTTAAAATGTTTTACACCAGCGTGTTTTGTAACTCTTGGAAACTTGTTAATGTTTTTCCCTTACCCTAACATATTGTCTTGTCTTGCCTGAGGGTAAAATTATATGGGGTAGACAATTTTGTGCTAGTTTGGTTGGTAAAGGTTGGTAAATTCCCTCAGGAGAGCTTATAAATGATGGGATGAACCATTCCTAATTGCTCAAGTGCAAATGGCAATGTTAAGTTGCCGTGTTTGTTTGTGTTTGTTTGTTTGTGTATTCAGCCAAAGAGCATAATCCTATATCCCAGGTATTTTCCAGAAATAACAGCATTTGTGAGGATATGTTGAAATTTTTGTGCAATTTCTTGTTTGTACAAAATGATTTTTTTAAAAATTTAATCTTTCTGTTTCAATTATGAAATACTGAAGGAAAAAAGGGCAGAAAACGATGCAAAATCACCAAAGCAGATAATAGGGAACTGGGATCTATAGTAAAAGAAAAGGTATTTTATTCCAGTCAATCACTATCTCAACATCACCAGTTCTTGACACTGTTTATTAATCTCCTAAGATAATTATTTTGTAGACTTCTGAAAGCAGAGCTTGAAAATTAGTGTGCCTGTAGCTCTCATTTTGGAAAATGCTGCTTGTCATGGTTTAGCCTGTTCTGCCAAAACTGTCACCCTCAAACTGTGATCTGCTGTGTCTGGAAAAGCTGAGCATGGGCAGACCTGGTTTGTGCTTTTCAGAGGTCCCACCCTCTGAGATCACAACCT
>WAAG01060331.1:12045-22717 GCA_013390105.1 Tichodroma muraria | reverse complement strand
ATACAGATTGTTCTAATCCACAGTGATAATCTTGCCAGTGTTTACCTGTTCTTTGTCTTTGAAGATGTTCACAGTGCAGCTGACTCTTGGAGAACAGACATGGGAAGCTGAAGGAAGCAGTATTAAAAAGGCCCAACATGCTGCTGCTAGCAAAGCATTGAATGAAACTACCCTTCCCAAACCAACGCCTAGACCACCCAAAAACAATGTAAACAATAATCCAGGTATGATATTTTACTCTGAATGTTAGATCTTGTTGAAGTGTTGGCATATTATAGCACTAAATAGGTAATTTTAACAAGATACTTAAATATGTAGGGTGAAAATCAACATAGCTATAGTATGATTGGATAACCCAGAACCTCTAGTGAGCTTTCATGGAAGAATTTTTAATGCACATACCTAAAATGGTTGAACTGTAAGGGAATATATTATTTAGGTAATGCTTAGATGTGTACAAAATAATGGTATGTGATCAACAGTAAGCAGAGAGGAGAAAACCAGACTGAAATAACTAGAACACATTTCCCAAAGAGTTATTTTAGCTAACTTTCCAGTGAAATTGGATATTTTATCCAGTCCAATCCTGTGAAATTGCTTCTCTGGCATAAACAAAAGGCTGGGATTTGGCATGAGAACTTTGACAGGTAATTTTCTGCATGCTGAGCTTTCCTTCAGTGCAACCTGTGCTTTCAAAAAGCTTTCAGGTGTCTTTAGAAACTTGTTTTAATCATAGAAAGAATGNCAAGTTGCCTTCAGTGCATGCAAAAACCTTCTGAGGTACACATCTCATGCGCATGCTCAGTGATCAATAAGGAAAAGAATTCATAACTTCATTTCAGGCTAATGTAGAGGAAATCAAGTGGTTAGAATCTTTTCTCATTTTTATTTTTAAACAATCCTTTTTCCCCTGCCTCTTTTCTGTTTTCCCTTTTTCCCCTTTAATTTCCGTCTTCACCTCCCCCTCTTTTAAAAATGTATTCTTCAGCCACTTTCTTAAAATAATTTTGCAGTTAATCTTCTCTGTGTTGGAAAGAGAAAAGTAGGAATAAATTTCCTTTAGAACTTTTGAGTATTATCCTGAGCATTAGCCATGAAGGATTGTTTGAGAGTGGTGTGGTAGTGTTCTCTCCCTCCTTTGGAGATCAGTACATTGCCTCTCCAGACCCAGGACACTGTTTCCTTCGCAGTCACTGTGACTTTGGCTGCTTAGAAAGCAGGAGGCTCAAACCTCTATGAAAAGTGATCCTGAGTTTGGTTCTTGACCTTGCAGACTATTACTGAGTTTCTAGATTTTTTAACTTTGAGCATATTCTTAGAGGGAAAATCTGATAACAAGAGAATTAATTAAAAAATTTATCTGTTAACTGACACTGTAATTTTGCTCCAAGAAAGGTGCATTGCATATGCACAGGTATCTTCTCAACAAAATGACATTCTGTATTTTTATAAAACATTTGAATTCATAGTAATATCTTGCTCTGGAAATTATAAGAATTATTGTTGTTGGTAGAAGTTTTTGAGTTAAGTGTTGCATAAACATTTTCATCATTTGGCATATAAAGCTTCAATGTCAGACTGGAAAATTAATCATAGCTTTTTTTATGGTAAATTTATTTGAATCTCTCATGAAAATATTTTCAGAATATATTAAGTCCTTTTTATTGAAATGCACATTTAGCTCATTTAGGATTCTCTTACAACAATATAAGTGGGGAGTATTGTAGCTGAACGTTTTATTTTTTTAAGACAAAAATAAAACATAAAGAAGACAAAAATTAAAAATAAAGAAGAAAGAAGGTGGATGTAGCTTATTTGGCATTTTTGAAACCATGCAAGTGGGCAGATACTGGCTGCCTTCTGTTTTTGCATTCTCTCACCAGTAGATGGTGGTAGTTGGTTTCCAGGGAGCTGTCTGTTGGATCACTCCTATGAGACCATTAGTTCTTAGACATTGTCTTAAGTCTTGCAAATAAAACACTTTTTCTAACTTGTTGTAAGATTCCTGAATGACAGCAGTAATGCCTGTTACTTCATGCTTGTTTCAGTGACTCTTTTCTCTATTTCTGGTTTTATTTAATGGTATTCAGCAGAAAGACACATTATTCTATTATCTTTATAGTTCTTTCAGAAAGTGTCATAATGTATCATAAGTCCTTTGGAAAGGTGAATAACCAGCTTGATTATTACACTGAGTTTCTCATTCATATGTGAAGATTAATCCACTGAAACTGCATAGAGAATGCACTGAGATTTTTAAATGTTCTTTTTCGTTGCTTGTGATTAAGTTGGCATCTATATTCCCATCTTTTAAAGAAACTGAAATGTTTTTTTAGTTACATCTTTTTAATTTAAGAGTAAAAAAAATATCAAGTAGGTCTCTCTTTGCAACTCAGTCCTGCTTGTGTGTTTTTCAATATTTCTGGTTTAAGCACCTTACTTCCATTGTTTTCCTTGCAGGCAGTATAACACCAACAGTGGAGCTGAATGGTCTGGCGATGAAAAGAGGAGAGCCTGCCATCTACAGGCCATTAGATCCAAAGCCAATTCCCAATTACAGAGCAAATTATAATTTCCGGGGCATGTACAATCAGAGGTTTGTACTCTTTCTGTTATTTTATTTTTTTTATCCTTATGTCTTATATCTTCATCAAGTTTTTAGGTTATTTCAGAGTAAAAGAAAACTAAAAATTTTGTTAAGGAGAGTCTGCAGTCTTACTTAGAAACATTAATAATTACCTCTTAAAAGAGACAGGTGCCCTAAGCACATCACAAGGAATAAAGACGTGAAAGCTGCTTTTGTTTTTTTAATGTGCATTAAAAAGCGCGTTACACAGCCATGGTAGTGAGGATGCAGAGCATTAACTTCAGAGAGAGATTTTGTTTTTCTTTGCTGTCCTGTCACGTGATTAGAATCTGTGGCATCAAAAATGAAGAACTTTTCTTAGAAATTGAATATAAAATTGGAAGGACTGCATTTTGAAAACTGTCTTGAAATCATTCTCAGGTTTCTGGTTTTTTAACCATTCTTCTTGGTCAGCTATCTCAGTTCCTTAATCCTCAGAGTTTAGTTAGGAAAAATCCTTTATTTCATGGTTTAGAAACCTATATTCAAAACTATATCAATTTGTAATCTGAGAAACTTCTTTCTCTGAGATAGGTTTTTTCCCCATTTTTCCATATTTGTCCCCAGAGGACCTATATTAGATCATGCCTTTTGAAGCTCCAAAAGTGGGAGCAAATATGATCTGTAATATGAGAAAAGACCAAACCAAAACAGGTCAGAAAGTTCTAATCACATTTTGTCAGTGAAAAATGTTACCTTTTAATAAAGCTTTGCTTGATGGATTTCATGTTCATTTTTATGCATCTCATAATTATCAAACAGATTGAAGGTATGATACTGAAGGATTGTTTTGGTTCAAAATTACTCTTCATTAGAAATTGAATTTATTGCAATATTGAAAAATTAAGGAGTTAAAAGAAAAAAAGCAGTTTTTCAGAATTGTCTAAGGAAAATATTTCAATTTACTTAATTCTATTTTTTTTCCCCAGACTTTTAAATCATAATAACTTGGTAAGTGTAGGTTTTTAACACTACATTCTGAGGGGTTTTTTTTTGTTGTTGTTCTATTTCATTTGCTTGGCTAATGGGTTGTGTTGTTTTATAGCAACAATACATAGAATTAAAGAAGACAACCCCCACCCCCCCAAAAATAACCTGGAAGAAACCCTTTAGTTACTCTGTGGAACAATGCCTGATTTTTCTATCACTTGTGTTGTATTTCTAATCACCGCTGACCTGGATCTCTGCTTACATACATCATGGTTTAAAAAGCTAATTATGGTGTTTGAAATGAGTTAATATTTAGAAATCCTTCATTTATCTGAATTGCTTTTATAGTGAGATTAGCTTGACTAGCTGATAAAACGCTATCCGGGAAAAAATGAAAGCTAGTTGAAGGCATAAAATCTGGAATTCCGTAATCTGAACTTAATTATGGAAAGGTATTGGTGGAAAGAGAACGTCAAAACACTCAGCAGTTACTACCTCTTAATATTTTATTTATTTTCATAGAAAATGATTAGTGTGTCTAGCTCAGTCTATAAGTTTGCTTCTTTGGAAACTTACTTTCATGAGAGCCATGTTTCAGTGTTAGGGTAAAATGATACAAGAAGGTTATTTTTCTGGGCACATTAGGTAGCCAAGGCCACTTGATTTTTCTGATCACAAAACAAACAGGCTGGGTGGGACAGAAGGCCACGATCAGTGCTTGCTTTTTCATTGTGCTTATTTGAGTGCAGTTACCCATGCAGAATAGCTAATAATAATGTGGCTAGTAAATTGAATGATAACTAAAACTACGTAGTAAGTAACTGGACATACCTGTCTATCTACATGAGCACATACCTGCTGTGCACATGCCATGTATACACGTGAATGCCAGAGTAAAGAGGAAGCAGAAAAATTATCTGTATAGTACTGTTGATGGACTACTGTGTTAGAAATAATTGTTCATTGCCTTGTTTTGCATTGAGGGATGCTGGCCTTTTATGATCACTGTAAGAAAGGCACTTAGACGTTGTAAGGCATCACTTAAATGCTGTTTATTAGACCTGCCAGTTTAAGAAGAGAATATTACAGATAATCTTCCGTATCTTCAGCAACCTTTGGTCCTGAACGGTGTGGCATTGAACAGGACTGTTCCCCACGGGCACCACACCATGCAGACCTCAGACTCGGCAGAGATTAACCCCTCTTGGTCATTCACCAATTGGTTACAGGTCACTCACTGTAAGACCACCATTCTTGGTCTTACAGGATTTGCTTACAAGGAGACAACCCTGCCAGGAATAGTCAGGGATGATGGCCATGTGAAAACTTTGTGCTGTGCTGTCAGATAAAGGCAGGGCCATGCAGGTGGTACAGAGGGGGAGCTGCCCAGGGGCCCATCTCTCACCACGAGTGTGTCCTGTGGCCAAGGGGTTTGAGCAGCACTGCCCCGCGCTGTGAGCCGTGCTGGGCACGGGCCCCGCAGCTCGGCACGGCCCACGCGGCTCCGCCCGGCTGCACTCTGGGGCACTGGCTGTGACGGGCTCCGTCCTGCACCTCTTCCAGTCAGCATCGCTTGGCACCTGCTCACCCTCACCAAGGGCGAGCCTGCAGACAGAGTCTGGATCTGTTACAATAGCAAATGAAGTTTGAAATATGAAGCATATGATGCAGCACTGTATCATGTTCCTGTGGTATAATATGTTACATTTGTTTTCTTCTACTGCCACATTGTATTTAGCGTTCGTTTGCTGATTTTTGGTAATTGGATAGTGAAATAGAAGTATTGCTGAAGTAACCAAATAAATGCAGGACTATATAGATAGTTAAAAACAAGATTTGAGAATTAATGTAGGTAATATACTGCATGAAATATTTTTTCCTTTTCATTAGTTTCTGACTGTAGATTATTTTCTGTTATTAAAAAAGATACAAAATACGTTAAATTGGAAGCTTTGTCTTTTATGCTGTGTCTGCATTCCCTTTACTGATCTCTGTTTAAAGACATGTGCTTTTCAAATAGGTGAAGATACAGACTAAGATTAGGAGATTGCATTAGGGAAACTTTAATACTGGCTAGACTAATGTCCTGAGGAAAAAACAGATTATTAAGTTCATCCCAGGGCATATCTCTATACCAGAAAGTCTAGTGTTTCAAGTGGCACAAAAGATCCTTTTCAGTATCTCATGGAAATGTGATCCAAGAGCTGCAATCTGTATGCAAAGTTGACGGCTAGATTCCATGTCAGGCTAAGATGATTCCTCCTCCTTCATTTGTCCCCAGCCTTTGTGTCCCTGAATATTTCCTGCCTCCAGCACTGGAAGCTGAGCTGCTCAGAAATTAATCAGTTTTTTGGGGGGAGAGGAAAGGAGTGCTTACTCCTTGGCTTCCAACTGTACTTAGACATCTTATTTTCTATTCACACAGGAGCTTGTGCCTTCACCAGAGAGGGGCAAAGGTATATTTGGAATGTAAGGGAAACTTAGGTTGATTTAAGTGTGTGAAGTACTACTCTCTTACATGCCGTGGAGCATATTTTTATGGACAGTATGTTGTATAGAGGATGTTGAAGCAGGTTTGTAAGGGGCCAACATCCATTTGCAAGGTCTGCAGCTGATGGCATAAATTTATAGTGAAGGTGATAGCTACTTTCAAGGAGAAAAGGAAAGCAAGCGAGAGGAAAAAAGGAAAAGGGGGAGGTTTACCTGGCAGTCAGCTCGGAAGGCAAGTGATGAGATGTCCCAAATGAGCATCCTTCCACAGGTGTTCTCTTCAATGCAGCAAATGTTCTCTGTAACACTTTCCCATAGCAATTCTGTGTTTTTTATCAGGACATGCTCTAACTACCTGTTGCTTACAGTGCTGATAATGCTGCACTAGGGTAGGTGTTGGATACTGGCTGTTTATAGAGTTTTGTGCATTCAAAACTCAGTGTGGCAGACAGCAAGACATTTAAGGCAGTGTGTAACACTGTGGTAAGGTCTTAGCCTTGTAAGTCTCTTCTTGTGCTAAGTTAGGAGGTGCAGGGCAAGTCAGCTCCCCTCTTAGGGTAGCTAAGTAGATAAAAACCAGCCCAGCTTGGAACTGGGTGAGGTATGATTGTTTTCATCCTGACTCTTCACTCAAGACAGTGAATGCAGTACTGGCTAATTTGTTAACAGCATTGGGTCATTGCCATTATCCTGCATATTGTGACAGGCTGATGAAGTCTGTGTGATGCTGAGCTGAATCATGTGAAGTTACCAGCTTAGATCTCTGGTAGTTTGGGTATCTGTATACTACATTTCATTTATTTCACAGTGTAGATAAGGACTTGGAGTCCTTTGGATTTTCTTTATTGAAGTAAAAATCCATGCAAGTTTGGTTAAAGAAAGTTTGATGGCCTCTGATAAGACATAGCTTTTAAAAAAGTTGTCAACCCTGAATCCATGTTAGACAACTTATTTAACAAAGCCATGTTAGACAACTTATTTAACAAAGGTTCCTGTATTCCCAACAGAGATTATAATAGAGGAAAATACCCTTATGGCGCTCAAAATTTACCAGTTATATACAACCAATTTAAATGCCCAGAGGATGGAATTTCAAGCAATTTTGCAACAAAGGCACATTTCAGACCTTTCAGTTCAAACACTATATGTTACAGAAAAGCTAAAAATGGGGAACATTTCGTCTTTTATGGCTTCTTTAAGAGTTTTCCCAGCTGACTCTGGGGAAGGAGGTGCTGGTGCTTTCAGGGCCGGGTTGCTCACTAATGCAGCTTGCGTGTTTGTCAGCACAGCATTTGGCATGAGTCAGGAGAACTGGCACGCTACTCAGCACAGGCCAAGCCTTGAGATGGCAGGGCAGGTTTAAAAACTATTGGCAGAGCTGAGGACTAAACATGTACATACTCTCGTATCTGTAGCCAGTGCTAGAACCCATACTCCCTTGCATCTCTGGCTTAAATGCAACTGGCTTGAACCGATGTAAAAAAGAATTAAAAACATGGCTGTTTAAATTAGAGCAGTTAAGCAATAAAATAAGCTATCTATTCTGACTACAGGGTTGTCCAACTTGCCTTGTTACCACTGAATTCTGGTTTATTTTTTACTTCAGTTAGAATTGAAGAGAGTCATTCCTGAAGTTTAGTTGTCCTGCAGTACTTTCAATTATAGAATGTCTGTAAGTGACAGAACAAATTATATGTTACAGACTTACCTAAACTAAGAGTTTTCAGCCAAGAAATAAAACCACTAGAAACTGAACAGCAGCTTTTGATGTTTCAGTTTGGAAAGTAGTGTTAAAGAGATCATAAAACCCAACCCTTGTGTTTTGGGAGAATTCAGAAGTTCTTTTCTTAATATATAACATTCCTTAATATGTGTCTCACCACAATCTAGAGAGCTTGAAAAATCTATATAAAGAAAAAAGAGGTTTCAAAATTAAAAGCACTTGTGAAATATAGGAACAAAGGGAATACAAAACAATGACAAGCTAAAGAATGGAAATAAAGTAATTAAAGCAGTTTCTTGCTTGATTTTAAGGAATTTGGGTGGTGAGATAGCTCTGCAAGCATGTCACGCAAAGTGGTGATGTCCCTGGGATAAGCTACAGCTTCTGTGCACTTGGACAATTTCAGCTGCACTGAGCATTCATCTTAGTCTTGTGTGGGATTGCTTCTTCCTGCATATATGTTGTGTACTACAGACCAAGGAAAAGGCTATTCCCTTTCTCCTCAGAGCATGGGGGAGTGCACAAACCATTCCTCCTTTTCTCTATTTTCATAGCTCCACCATTCTGAGCACATTTTTCTTTCGTGTTAATTAATGCTTCTTTACAATGCCGTTTTCAAGACCGAACTCAGAAAAATGAAGCAGCAGCATATCCTTGCCTCTTGTGGAGCCAGCTACACTGTCTGGCCACAAAGCACAGGGTATCACCCTACCTGGACATGTAGTTCCTACCTGCCAGGTAGCCTTCCCCCTTGCTGGGTATTCAATTACTGCATGGAACAGTTTGCTTAGACTTTTCTGCTCCTGAAGTGATGTATATCAGCCTGTGGACCAGTGCCTAAATACTGAACAAGCACTTTAAAAATGAGGGATAATAAAAGAAAGCTTGAGGGCTGGTTTTTGGCCAACTACATCTGCAGCTGCTAGCTTCATAGTGGACTAACATGTTATCCAATCTAATGATCAAAGAGAGAATAGACTGTGTGATTATTGGATAAATTACTAAAATTGTCAAGTTATATTAATAAAAGATTGTATGGTGAAAGAATGGAATAAAATGAAAAGTTTGTTTCTTTTATGAACGCTGACCTAAAGATTTAATATGTGCATCAAAGGGAAAAGACTTGAGGGAAGTGTTACTTGACATGAGTGCTTAGTAATGCAGTCTAAATCCTCACCCAACTTCATTTGTTTCACAAAAGTTACATAGTCCTATGAGGGGAAGTAAAGGAAAATCTAGCCAGAAGAACAGCTGTAGAAGCCAAATTTAAAGTGCATGGGTTGCAGTGCAGGAGACAATGTAAAAATCTATTGATATTACCATCTCCAAAACTACACCTACAGTTATACAGCCCAGCTATCTAATTTACAGAAAAAGAATGAAGTCTGAAATTTTCCTGACCTTTAGATGTTCTTCTGTGCTGCATGAGCACCCTGTTTACCTTCTTGGAAAAGACTGCTCTCTACATGGAGAGCCTCATCTGTTTGAAGCACAAATACTCCAGTGCATAGTATAAAACGTTGTTGGATCTGAAAGATATTGATCTCTTATTGATTAGATTGGCCAGCAACCTGGAAAATGTAAAATTCAGATTATTCCATGGAGTCTTTTTGTTAGTCTACCATACAATTAGCCGAATATCTTGCTGAATTCCTTTTATTGAGGCTTTATGTTGGGGCTTGCTGCAACAGAGGAGAATTTTTTGCACAGCTGTGTGCAGAGCAGACTTTTTTTTCCCAAGCATATATACTGTGGCAGATGTGGGACACTAAGTTGCCTAAGCATAGGTCTCCAGTGCCACTTGAGACATTGTAGGGTGTGTGAGACATCCACATGGGATCAATGGATTTAGCAGAAGACCTAGAGGAGACCTTTACTAGAGTGGCAGCGGAAGGTCAGGCAAGATACCCTAGAGCATTTCAAATAGCCCTGTGTAGCTAAGTTTAGGCAATTGAAGGAATCCCTAAAAGTGGTGTTCAGTCATCATAGCATTTCACACAATCTACTAGGACTCCAGCTATTTGTGAGAAACTTGTCTGTTTCATGGATCAGTCCTGTGTCACATCATGTGAATGTTTTAGGTATGTCGTGGTTTTAGTCTGAAACCAGACAGAAATATTAATTTGGGTTGCCAGTTTAAAATTCTGTAATCAAGAGCAAAGCAGGTTTAAACTTGAAAAGAACTGATTTTATTAGCTAACATAAAAAGAGAAAAAAAATAACAAGAATTGGAATGAAACCTTCAAAAACTTACTTCTCCCCTCCACCAACTGCCCACCCCTCAGACACATGAAAAGACAAAAAAAAAAGAAATCTGGAATACTCAGTACTACTTTCAGAAACAATCATTTCTCAATTTACTAAAGAAGAAGCAGAGTCTTTTCTTGAATGCCATAGAAGTTTTTTACAAGATACTAATTCTCTTGCTTTCACCCTTCACCAATGGCCCGCCCAGAGGAAGGAAATTTGCTATTGTGAAGCCCCCTCCCATTAAACAGCTTTCAACAGCTGCTCATGGACTATAACAGCTTATTAGGATACAGTTTAAAGATGCTTTTTCTAGTATAAAGCAAAAGTTTTCTTCACCTATCTCATTTTCATCTCAAAAAAACCAGAAGTCTTTTTCTCTCACTAGACAGAAGACATCATCTCTTTCTCTTGGTCTTCTTCTATTCAAATTTCTCCATTATATTATAGTTACGCTATTTTACAGTCCCAGCTAGAACTCAGCATTTTCTCCTAAAAAGCAGGTTATATGTTACAGTAGTTAGTCTGTTCTCTATGGCCTTACAAAAAAAAGTCCAGCTTAAGCCACTCTTTCAATCTTCTTTCTAACTTAAAGTTCTCTCATTCTCCTGACTTATGTCTCATGCTGTGTCTCTTTGTATCTCTTTCAGTTTCTT